>VXAA01006076.1:642513-657259 GCA_013399115.1 Anseranas semipalmata
GTGGGGCTGGGCACCTGGAAGGTAGCGGGGCCCCGCCCCCGCCGCGGCGCTCGGCTGCGGGGTCTCTGCCGCCCCCCGGGCTGGGTCGCTGAGGCGGAGCCCTCCCGGGCGGCAGCCGCCGGGGCTTCTCCTCGGGCAGCAGCGCGGGAGGAGGCCTCGGCCCGCGGGGGAGCGGGGGGGGGGGCGGGCAGCTGGAGGCCGGCTCCGAGCCCGGGGCCTCTCCTCGGATGCGTACCGCAGGGAAACCTGGTTTGGTTTGGTTTTGTGCGTTTCAGCCGGGGGGTGCGTTTGGTGGGGTGGCTTTCTTAAGTTTTGTCTCGCTGGGAAAAAGGTCTTCAGTATGTTTTGAGGAGGTTTCTTTAGACATTGTTCTTCTTCAGTCCCCACCAGGGAAAGTAACTGCTGCAGTGATGGCTGCTATCGATGCTGGGTACCGCCACTTCGATTGTGCCTATGTGTACCAGAACGAGAAGGAAGTCGGGGAGGGGATCCAGCAGAAGATGAAGGAAGGCGCTGTGAAGCGAGAGGACCTCTTCGTTGTCAGTAAGGTAGGGATCTGGTGGTCTGGGGTCATGGGCCCCACCTGCTTTACCTGTGGTATTTTTACAGTAGAAAACTAAAGACTTGAAGTGTTCTTAATCTGTATCATGGTGGAACTCATAATGTAAGTAAGATGACCCCTGGTACTACTGTCTCATTTCACCCCATCACCACAGTGACATAGTTTGAGTCTCTGCTGCCCACCAATAGTGACTTTTGGTGTAGCCATTGGATAGGTACAGTGAGTTCATTGAGCTTTGAGCAGAGCAAAGAATCAACCTGAATGTCTGGTGGCAGCTTTCTTCCCCAGTCAATCTGATAACACTGAAGGAAGTAAAGGCTGTTTTTTTGTGTTTTTTTTTTTTTTTCTCCCAAAAAGTTCACCAACAGCTTGAGCACCACAGCCCTGCTGTGCCCTGGCACTCTGTGCAGGAGAAGCAGAAGTGCTGGGGGCTGAGGAGGAACCTGGCCCCGCACCTCATAACTCTGCTGGAGCACAGGGACCATCTGCAGAGCACAGGCACAGGAGAAGCAAAGCAGGAAAAGGGATGGAAGGCCAGGCAGCACCAAGCGAGGTAGAAACCAGCGACACACAGCTCTGAGATCGCTTGTGGTCATGGGTTGAGCCAGAGGCAGTACCAATTTGGTAATGGCTTCTTGCTGATGCAAGAGCACAGCAGAGATGAGCCTTGCGGTGGCTGGTGCCTGTGCAGCAACTCAGTGCTTGTTCCAGCGGTGGGGCTCGTACTTCTCTGCTGTGTAAGGCAGATGAGGTTCTGGGCACCTTGGGACAATGTAATCTGCTCTGCATGTGTCCCAAGGAAGGTGTGGTCGGTGGGTTTTCTTTCTCTTGCTTATTTAGCAAAATGGGAAATTTAGCTGGATTGTGAAGTTACTTCTTATCTTAGTAGAGTTGGTTCCATCTTTGTGGCTTTTCTGTATTTTCATGGCATTACCTGATATGTTGATGCAGGAGTTTCATGCATAGTCAGGTCTGACAGATATCTGTCTTCGCTTAAAAGCCACCTACTGTAAAGGCAGACCTTGTATAAAAGGGGATAGCATAAATGGTCTCTTCTGTAATAGAAAGCGAGGATTCTTTGCCTGTGATCCTATTTAGTTGCATGTGGTGCCACTGTACGTGCTGCCCTTGCTATCATGGTCCAGTCCTGCTCATAGAGCAAGCGCCATCTGAAGAGCGATAGGTTGGTTTAATTACACATTGCCTTCCAAAGAGGGAGTGCTCTTGTCTTGTGCAGGAGAGCATCTGAGAGCTTGAACCCAGGAGGTCACGGTGTGGCTTGGCTTTTTGTCTCCAGCTATGGTGCACGTTTTTTGAAAAACCTCTGGTGAAGGGAGCCTGCCAGAAGACTCTTGCTGACCTGAAACTGGATTACCTGGATCTCTACCTCATGCACTGGCCTTTTGGGCTCAAGGTACAGTAATAGTAATGCACGTGACTTTCTCATTACTTTTGCTTTTGAAGACCTGTATGGCTTTATAGCCCAATAATTGCTTCTACTGAGAAAGATGTCTGTTGCATGTACCAGTGTTGCTCTGGTGCTCAGCTCTACTCTGGCCATGTGAGGCAGACTCTTATCTCTATCCCTGAGACTGCTGCTTGCATATCCCTTTCATCCTAGTCTTTATATAACTTGTACACAAAGGCTTTTCTAACATTTCTGGCATTAACAGCTTTACACTGAGCTTTGTCATGGAAGAACTGTCACAGTACATATTACCTCTTTTCAACTAATCTGGTATAGTAGAGACCAAAGCTACATGTTCCCAGTACCTAACTAGGTCCCCTGATGCCCTTCTGGAAAAAAAAGTTCTTCCTAAATGGGTGAAAATGAACAATACATGAAGTGACCATGTATGAGATGCTAGCCTATAGTTCTGAGTGGTTTCTTTCCCTGTAGTATTTAGGCGAGTCATCACTTTGAGGGGTCCAGCAGAAATACCTGCCTTGATTGGGATAGTTGCTGGGCAAAAGTAACTTAAATTCCTCAAGAAGGAAGAAATGACAGACAAAAACTAATATTCTTACCTGCACCAGAAGTTTAAGCTATCATGGTCCTGAGTTATCATGGTATTAAGCAAACTTCTCAACAGATTTTCAAACATTTTCTTTGTCACTGACAGGCAGGAGAGGAGCTGTTTCCCACAGATGACAAAGGCATGTCTATACCCAGCAATGCTGATATTCTACATACATGGGAGGTAAGTTCAGCCACAGTGGCAGAATCATGTCTTCTGTCCTCAGCATTGTTATTTCTGTAGTCACAGAATGGTTAGCGTATGGATGCAGAATTAGCTGGAGATAATTTAAAAAAGTAAATTCAAATTACGTTCAGAGGAGCTGCAGAACAGATTGAGGTCAGAAAAAGTTCTTTGCTTGACCATAACAATTGCACAATTTTCTCATGCAGTTCTCAAACTGCTCAAATACATTTTGCAGAAATGAGGACAGCTTAGGTTGTGATCCTGCAATCATCCTAGGGCGTAGTCCCCCCAGTGCTGCCACAATAGATTGTAGACTGGTGGTTTTCTTTTCCTTGTGTAACTCAGTGTGAGTTTCTCAGTCTTAACAAATGAGATTTTAGGCTGGGTGCAATGGAAGACATAGTGCAAATATTACCAATACCTACTCTTCCCCAGGAGAATCAAGTTTGGAAAGCTCAAGCAGTTATTTCTTGCTTCTCGTGAAGGGCAAAAAGGAATATCAGGAAGAATGTATTCAGGCTATGTCTTGCATCCTGGATAATGACTTTGCTTCTCTTTCTGTTAGGCCATGGAAGAGCTGGTGGATGTTGGTCTGGTAAAAGCCATTGGCATCTCCAACTTTAACCGTGAGCAGACTGAAAGAATCTTGAACAAGCCAGGACTGAAATACAAGCCTGCAAACAACCAGGTAAGCTGCTAAGTGACCCCAGTTTTCAGGGATTATAAAGATCTGATTACAGTTGAATGAGGATATGGAAAAAGGGAGAACGAAGTGAACACAGCATGTACTTTAAATCCCCCTATGTGGATATTTTTCAGTACAAAAAGGACTGGGATACTTTTTTTAACACCTTGTTAAACCACTGTTAACAAACGTTGGAGTACTTCCTTGTGAACATTCTTTCTGGATGGATAAAGAACCAGACATGGGCTATGATTCTATGACTGTAATCAATGATTTTTTTTTGAAATCTCTCAGAAAAAAATCCAAAAAGCACATAAGGACTCAGTATAATAAGTTGGTGCCCTATAGAATTATAGGCTTGTGTTATCACACAGGCCACCTGCAAGGTAAGATGAAGGCAGCTTGTAAATAGGAAGTTAGGATTCAGAAAATCTCTAGAGCGTGGGAGCATTACAGTAGTTCTACAACCATCAGTCTGTGCTCCTGTGTTGGCAGATTGAGTGTCACCCATACCTTTGCCAGGAGAAGCTTATCGACTATTGCCAATCCAAAGGGATCACCGTGACAGCATACTGTCCCCTTGGACGCCCTGACAGGTAACTCATAAATGGGTTAGTGTGGTTTAAGGTTAAAGCATTCAACTAACTGAAAGAGTTATGGTGCAGGTGTGTGTGTATATATACATATGTAACAATTATGTAACTATATGCAATTATATAACCATATATATATACACAGGTAAAACAATTACTTGTGGTAGGTAGAATCTTTCTGCAGTGGTTCTTTGCAGATTCTTCCTTTTTCTCTTATAGGGCCACACCAGAGGAGCCTCCCATTCTGGATGACCCCAAGATTAAAGAGATTGCAGCCAAGCACAACAAAACTCCAGCACAGGTGGGTGGGTGCTAGACAGTGGGTACTGCTTCCTGTAGCAGTTAAAGAAAATAGACCTGAATATATGTATTCCCCATGAACCATAGATGTCTTCTGGAATGTTAACAAGCAATATTGCAGGCTGCATAGTAAACCACCTGTGTGTGCTTGAAAGAGATCTTTGGCCCTCAACAAGAAAGATACTTGAGCCATCTTCAGGTGTCACTTCCCCTCTCAAACCCTGTTGCAGAGAATGAAAGCTTTGCATAGGTTGCTGAAAGTCCAGGTAATAAGAAAAAGAATTGACTGTCCCAAAGCTGGATGGGAAAGGAGAAAGGAGGCCTCCCATGTGGGGCTCCACCACTTCCCTCTTTGCTCGTCACAAAGTGCTACCTAGGCCACAGGGACAGGGGTGATTTGAAATGCAGCTCTGCAGAAGTGGCCGTAGCTCAGGCAAGCAGCTGTTGAACAGGCTCAGCTTCTGTGGCAGCAGGAGCTGCCTTCTCTCTGACTCGGTGGTCTCTTCCTGCAGGTTCTCCTTCGCTTCCAGATCCAGAGAAATGTGATTGTGATTCCCAAGTCTGTCACCCCACAGCGCATTGTGGAGAACTTCAAGGTGGGTGATTACGAGTGCCCTGGGTGCTGCCCTACAGGGATGGCATCCCTTCCCCTGCAGAGCAAGCAGGGATCCTTCCCAAGCTGACCTCCTCAGGCAGGAGGGCCGAGCTTTTTCTCTTTGTATATACCTACACTTTGCTGAGGGCTAAGCTAGGGCTAAAATGAAAAGTACAATTAGAGAAGAGAGGTTGATGAAGGTCTGGAAATGGTGTGCTGACAAGCTTATCAGTCACCTTTACATGGTGTTAAGAATGCTGGTGTCAGTAAAGCATGCTGCTCTTCTCACTGCTAAGTTGGTGGTATTTTCCTGATGTTGGATGTCAGGATTTCAAAAGAAACGTAGCTTGATGCATTGGAATATGGAAGTCTTCCAGATGTTTCTTTGGAACTGGAGAGAAATGCATCTTCCACAAGTAGAAGCATTCTGCAACACCAAGTGATCACAAAACTTCTTGATGCATGTAACTGCAACTTGTGTTGGTTTTTTTTTATTATTTTTCTTCCCTCTGTCTTGAAAATGCAGAGACTTCCTTTTCCCCCTCTCACGAAGCCATTTCTAACCAGACACCTCTTCCCCTGTGGGCTTGTTCTTTAATTTTTTGAATCTTGCTTCCAGTCTGATTTGTTCAAAGAGGTGATTTCCAGCTGTTTTACCTTGTTAGGTGTTTGACTTTGAACTGACTAAAGAGGAGATGGCAACCATTCTCAGCTTAAACAGAAACTGGAGAATCTGTGAAATGGTCATGTAAGTGACAGATTGTCTCCTTCAGACTCTTAACTTTTCAATACTCTTTATTCTCAACTCACAGGTATTCATATAGTTGTTTGAATTGGGAATGTTTTTGAAATCTGAAGTCATCAGGGAGACTAAGCATCTGTTATTTAACATCTTAGTTTTATATTTTCACTGTATTGCCTGAAGGGTGAGCCGAAGTCATAGTATATACTTATTGTGATGACTTTCTGCAGGAAAGTGTGTAACTGGAATTCTAGAAGGAAGGTTCTAGTTAATAACTTTGGCTATGTCTGTATTAGAGAAATGAGCATTAGGCAGTTTTAAACTCATGATCACTTTTCTGTTGTTAAGATCATAGTAAACTGATGTCAGCTCTTACATAAGTGGCTGGGGGAGGGAATGACTATCTGAACTGCAGTATGAGCTGCTGCTTGCAGATGTGCACCATGAAAGCTCATATCCAGACAAGGACTTGGTTGAAAGGCCACAGAAACTTCTGTCTTGTCTGTAAGCAGTATGAACTTTGACTTTTTTAGTCTAGAAAGTGACTTGGGTTCCACCACTTCTAAATGCTGAGTGCCTGAATAACAAGAAAAGACTTGCATGTGTTGGTCGCATGCCATTTGCACACTAGTAAAAGCAGAAGTCTCTTAAATTAATTCTGCTGTTGTACAATGTGTAACACATCTGCTGTAGTTCTATACAGCATTTATTTTACCTTTGAGAGTAATCTTTCGCTTGTGTTTTCCTTCAGGTGCAAAAATCACAAGGAGTACCCTTTCAATGCTGAATACTGAAGATAGCTTTATCCTGTCCTCCTGCAGGCTTCTAGGGTCTAATGAGCTTCTACCACTGCCTAGAGTTGTCCACCCTGTAGCTTGCACACTGTATCTGTCCTGTCAGCAAAGACATGGTATATGTATTCAGTGACTTTGTTTGGGATTTTCTTCTTTGGTGGAAGAAAATAGTAAAATTGTTCTAAAGAACAAAATATGGGCTATAATAACTAGCTGTAATAGTTCTCTACTCATTAGATAAGCGTGTTTACCTGGCTGAAATAGCAAAGCAGAAAACATTAAGAATGAACTAGCAACTGATTTTTTTTATCCTCTGTCTTGTATCAACACTCTGTAAGGCTGCAGGGTGAGGATATGTGATCACAGAAGATAGATCTATACTGAAAGAATGAGCTTACATAATCATTGCCTGAAGATGAAAGACAATGATTCACTTCACTTCTAGAGCACAGCCCAAACCTTTTTCCTGAAAAGAAGAAGAAATGGGAAAAATGTCTGGACCTACAGACACATACCAATTTATACTGTCTTTATTGCAGTCACATCCTTTAGAGGCCAAAACTGAACAGTGATTAGTGTTTGTATTATATCCAAAATAATAATAAAAAAAGTTAGATTACTGATGGTTTGGGAGCTCTTGTCTAATGTGAAAAATGGACATTTTTTTATGCAAGTGCATTGGTTTGCCATCTGAAAACTATCCATTTTAAACTTTCATTGGAGCATCGGGATCTTATCTTGATCAAGAATTGAATAGGTTAGTGTAATAAGCTTTGGTTGACAAAACAATGCTGACAAGAACAGTAGAGCATGACATGCCTTAGTATGGGCTGTGTGTCAAGAAGCAACATGAGACCAAAACCTGAATCTGCTGGAAGGTGTATGGTGGTGCTGCTATAGACTGATTTGGTTGGTAGCCTGTGCTGATACTTTTTATAACAAGAGTAACAGAGATTGAGGGGGGAGAGAGATGGAGGAGGCAGCATTATGCAGGTATCTGGTACTGCATAGAAGTAGAGGGTTCAAGGTGGAATGAGGTGTTGATACCGAGCTGCTGCCCTGAACCTACATGCTTAACTGGAGTGAGTGTCATGTTTCTTCCAGGCTATGCTGGCATGGTAATGGACAGACCTCATTTAACTGTAAGGATGCAGTAAAGCGTTCCCTGAAAAAGCTTACCCCTCATGGTGGAGGATGCAGGCAAGGAGGACGTGTCATTGGGCAGAGCTAGGAGAGCTAGCAGGTGTTGCAACAGCATGGCACTTCAGGGGTCCATGGCTGTAGCATGTCTTGGGCTGGTGGACACAGAGCATCTGCAGTACAACTGCTGCACTCTGATCCCAGAGCAAGGTGTACAATGAAGTTTGAGTGGTGGGGTGGTCTGGAAACTTCCTAGCCAGTTGACACAACTAATTGAGAACAAGGGGATTTAAAAAAAAAAAAAAAATTATAAAGGTTAATATAACCAAAACTTCCAAAAGAATAAGCAAGATACATGGAAAAGGTATTGGAACATGAATCTTACTACTAAATATTACTTACAGAAGAATCAGAATTTACAAGGGGGCAATGCTTGCTCTTTTTTTTTTGTTGTTGTTTTTTTTTTTGGGGGGGGTGGGGGTTAAACTTCTCCACATTTGAAACACTCTGCACTGGCCATACTTGTCCTGTGGACAGAGGTGAAGTCAGCAGTAGCCACCTGCACTTATTGGACACGAATTCTCCCTGGGACAATTTCCATCAGTAAAACCACGTGGTGCTTTTCCCTACAGCCATCAGAGGGCAGCCAGCCCTTGGAGGAGACTTGCATTTCTCTGCTATTACAGGCCAGGAGTAAACTAGGCAGCATCCCGCTACCCACTTCTGTTATTTTGGTTCTTGCTCGTCTTTGATACCAACCACTGCTCATCTCCTGAAGCTGTGATTTTTGGTAGATTAGAATTACTGAATCTAAATGTCAACAAACTGGAAGGGTACTACAATAAACATCCTGCTTCAGTGCAAAACCTTGCACTCGGATCAAGTAAGACCCTTCCTCTCACACACACATGGAGTTCCTTATCTCCAGCATTCATCGTAAGGAACCCTTGGGCATTTTACCAAGCACACAGTTTGCAGGATTTCCCAGCCCAGCTGTCATGCAGTGACACGTGCTGTACTTCCCTCCCAAAGGCCCTACTATCATCTGACAACCCCAGCCATGCCGAGAGAGACACCTGACAACTCCCATGACTTGGCATGATCGGGGGAAAATCTCACACCAACAGGCCCAAATAGCAATGCAAAATGCAAATGTTCTGCCCCAAATCCTCTGTTAAAAGGCTGAGACATCTCTCATTCAAGAAATAATTGGGGAAAACCAAGTACCAGCCCTTGCAGAACATCAACACAAAACTCTCAAAAGAAAATAAGAGGAAGATCAAATTGCATTTCTCAGTCGTGCTCTCCACCTAGTCTCGTTATCTGTCTCTTTGGTGTAACCAGTTCGCCTTGGTACTGCTCCAGTACAAAATCTGACTGATTCTGACAGTTCCTACGCCTGCAATCGAAGCATGACACTGCTGACACCAATAAATCATCAGCAAAACACCACTAGTTCAAGCACCCAGGGAATACAAAGGAGAGCAGAGGCAAACTGGTACTTCAGCTGGTCTTTAGGCTGCCTTCAGCAAATCACAGGCATGACATAACATGTCATTTCAGGAAAAAAGAAAAAAAAATAAAAGAAAAAAAGTGAAGAATTTATTCTATATAAAAATAGCATTCGTCAGCAAAAAGAGGGTTGCCTGTTAAAGATATGGATGTTCATTTTGAAGTTCTGAACTAGGGTGACTTCTCTGGAGGGAGGCAATCTTTGTCAGGACAAGTCTCCACATAACTTCTGCTAATAATTAAGGTCAAGCCAGAGATCAGGCATGGAATATTGTTCTCTTTGAGCCCAGTTAACACCAGTTAGCCCACCTCCCCAGCAGTTCTCACTCTTGTGCAAACAGCTTGCTTTTAATACCGTCAGCAGAACTGAGGAACAGGCTCAGGCTAATCACAAGCTTTCCACTGATTTCACCGACCCCTGAACCAAACCCCAAGAGACTGAGCCCATGCAGAGCAGATTTACAGAGAAGGAATACGGAAAATAGTAAAAGGTAAATGCTGCATTATATAACTGTTTTGTGATGCAACTGCAACACATTGCATCCTGCTTGGGGATGGCTGATGGTGCTGACACAAACGGGGAAGATTAAAGACACAACCAATTACCTTGTTTGCCCTCAGGTAAGCAAAAAGCACAGCACTGCAAAGAACCTGGGCATCTGCTGTGGAAGAGGCACCCAGAGAAAAATGCAATATTATACTCCCAACTAATGCTGGCACCTGACTAAATTCTCCAAGTGCAAGCAAGCAGCAAAGCCTCCCAGGCAGCCCTAACATAACATCCTGGACTATCTGCTGGATCCTGCAGGTAAATCTGTTTTTTTTGTTGTTTTTTTTTTCCCCCCCACTGTGCTGTGACCACTTCAACAGGACAGCATACTGTTATCTATAAAATTTCAAAGCTAATTTCTAACGTGAAATGACAGGCCACCTACCATTTATTTCTACACTTGTATATTTTATTCTGAAACACAGTCTGCACCTGCCTGAAAACAGAGGGACAATGTGATGATCACCGTGACACTAATTAAAAACTCACTAGTCTGCAACTTTAAAAAAATATTAACAGACACTTCTCCCAACATGCAAAATAAAGTTCTTCTTTAAAAAGTGTTTTCTAAACTACTCCTACAGAACAGCCCACTCTTCTCTCCTATTACGATGAGCGAAGGCAGCACTCATCCCACCTATATGGGGGAACTGAAGGCCAAAAGCTCCCAAAACCACGCAGGCCGCACAGGCCGAGGTTTCTCTGCAGGAGCCCACTCGGCCCCCGTTGTTCTGGGGGACACACAGCTCCCCTGGGGGGCCCCTCCAAGGGTCTCTCAGCTGCGAAGGGAGCAGCGAGGGGGCAGCTCTGGCAGCACGCAGAGAAGTGGCGCTTGCCCAGGGGCCACCGTCGGCCTGTGGCCTGTGGCGGGGAGGCATGCTCAGCGAGAGTAGGCAGTGCTGACTGCTGCCTCTGTGGTGAATAACTTAAAATGCGGGGCGAGGTTACTTTGAGTTACGTGAGTAATCAGCTTTATGAGACAATTCGGGCATTTCAAGCAGGTTCTGACAGAGATTTGCACAATTGTTAATACAACGCAAAACCAAATAGTGATCTGTGCAGTGCCTGAGAACAAACCTTTCTGGGTTTGCCTAAATAAGGCATACTATGGTTTCTTCGTGTATAGCTCCCATACGTCCTTTCAGGGCATAGATACACATAGAAGCACATCTCTAAAAGAAGCAGCTGATGCAACCTTCCAGCTACAGGTGGGATGTGCACAGGGGAGGAGCTGAGGCAGAGCACAGCACGGTGAGGTGGATAACTGTGGTGTAGACCAATGCCCCCCTCCATCAAACTAAAATTCTCCCAGCAGGGCAGCTGTGACTGCTTTTCTTCTCAGAAACAGCACCAGGGAGCAAGGAGCGATGTGCAAGAGGTATTGCAGAGCTCCCTGGCACGAAACGCAGTTCTTCCTGGTCCAGCTCTGGAGAAGTGTCCTGGCGTCAGGGCTTCTGCTCTACCTGGCTGCAGGGCTGAGCCTGTGTGAGAGTGGGGCTGTGGAGAAGTGGCGGGAGATTGGCTTCAAGCCCAGGAGCCTGCACATATAAGATGAATATACTTTCAAGAGCGCTGTATAGAAGAATTCTTTTTAAAAAAGCCTTTGTATGTGTTTCTTTCATAGGTAACTAGGAAAGGGCACGCATGCTTTGGTTTGGGATCTTAACTTTCTTTTTTCAGTCCCAACCCAGTAAGGTAGAAGCTGCAGTGATGGCTGCTATCGATGCTGGGTACCGCCACTTAGATTGTGCCTATGTGTACCGGAACAAGAAGGAAGTTGGAGAAGGGATGCAGCAGAAAATCAAGGAAGGCGCTGTGAAACGAGGACATCTTTGCTGTCAGTAAGGTAAGGGAACAAGTAACATAGGATCCAAGGGAGGGCCTGCTTTGTGTAGAACATGTTCATAGGAGGAAATTCAAAGCTGTAGGGAAAGACTGTGCTACAGCACGGAGCAATTCAGAACATAGTTCAGGCCAAAAATGATGGGAGCCTCGTCATATAGAAAGTTATGCAAAATAGGCTCCACGTTCTCCATTTTCATAGGACCGTTCAAAATAAACTCAAGCTGTCCCAGAAAGTGTGCTGCTTTTTTTTTTTCTTTTCCAATAGTGGGAAATCCTAGATTTCTCATCACTGCAATTATTAACTTGAACAATATCTGCCTATCGGAAGTGGCTTGTAAACATCTTAACTGTTGGAACAGGATTAGTTTTTCAGTTTACCACAACCCTGCTCCATCACATGTATCACCACAGCACATTCAGCCCTCAGTGTCAGAGGCCAGTCCTGTTCACAGAGCAAGCCCCCTTTGAAGAGCAATAGGATGTCCTAATTCCCCATGGCCTTCCAAAGACAATGGAGCATTCCTGTCCTGTGCAGGAGAGCACCCGAAAGCTTTAACCCAGGAGGTCACGGTGTGGCTTGGCTTTTTCACTCCAGCTATGGTGCACGTTTCATGAAAAACCTCTGGTGAAGAGAGCCTGCCAGAAGACTCTTGCCGACCTGAAACTGGATTACCTGGATCTCTACCTCATGCACTGGCCTTTTGGGTTCAAGGTACAGTAACAGCAATTCCAGTGACTGTCCTTCTTCCATTGACTTTCTTACTTGGGAGAGCTCTTCAAAACTGCCCATAATGCTTACAGCAGTACTGCTGTCCCAGTCCAGAAGGACCATGTGTCTGTTGTGTGCTCATTCGGCTCTACTCTGGCCACGTGAGCCAGGCTCTTGATTTCTGCCCGAGACTGCCGCTTGCACGGCATCCTCCACCCTCTTGCAACCGGGAGAGGCAGACCTAGCACTGAGGTCAGGCCTCCCAGCTGCAAGCAGGAGTTCACTGGTTTACTTTTGTCTGTGCATCGTATTCTACAAATCCAAATTATGCTCATCTGCCAATGACTTAGCTCCCCCTTTGTGGGAAGGAGGGCTGTACTCTGCTGTCTGACAGTAATTCTTTCCTCTGCATGTTACAGAATTACAGAGCGAGAGAAAATGTTTCTGTTTTCCATCTCTCTCTTTAATCACTGAGTCCTTAATACAATACAGATTGAGCTGACCTTTGCTGTAGGAGCCTTAGCGCTGTTTCACAGACCCTAGATTTCAATAGCTGAGACTTTCAAATTGCATGTACTTCAAAGAAGCTGATGTCTCAGCCTATTTCTAGCCTTAGCTTTTCTTTTCTGATACGGTCAAGTTAAGAGCTTCCTTCTGTCTATTGCTTTTGATCTTGTCAACTGCATGTTGTACTTTCAAATCTGTCATGGTTAGCTTTTTGTGAACAAAGCCACTGAGTGAAAGTGTCATGGCTTAATACTACATCTGCAGAACACAGTAGGTGTAGAGTAATATTGAGATGTGCGGGTGTAGCTGTACTCTCATACAACTGGGATGTTGTGATTTTCCTTGTGCCACCAACTTGAACTGAGGATCCCCACAAAAGACCTGCATATGTGCAGAATATCTTATTCCACAGATGTGGCTCACCATAGACCTAACCTACATGTTCTTGGTACCTAAGCATATCCTTATACTTATTTTTTAAACAACAAAAAAAGAAAAACCTTCAAAAAAACAGTTCTTGTTCTCCTTTAACGGGCATGATGGAGCAGCACAGCAAGTTTGTTCTGCTTTGTTCCACAAGCGGTGTGACTTATTTATCTCTTTGTATTTTGGTGAGTCACCACTTTGCTGGGTCCAGGAGATGTACCTGTCCCTACTTTTGCCTGCTGGCAAAATGCCCTAACCCTGCATGAAGGATGCAGACAAGTACTAGTGTTTCCTGCACTAGACATTGAAGCTATCATGGTCCTCAGCTGTCACAGTATTAACCTAACCTCCCAACAGAGAATGCTTCAAGTGTTTTCTCTCACTGACAGGCAGGAGAGGACCTCTTTCCCACAGTTGACAAAAGCATGTCAACACCCAGCAACACTGATACTCTACATACATGGGAGGTAAGCTCAGTCACAGTGGGAGAACCATGTCTTCTGTCCTCAGCAGTTTGTTCCATGTCTTCATTACCTTCAGCAGTCACAAAGTTCTTGTGTATTGATTTTACAGTATGCAATGTAGCTTTTCAAACCACGTATGTTTAGTCAAATTGGTAATCTTCAGTGGAGCTACAGCCCAAACCACTTGACTAACAACCACAGAGTTGACTTTACCACAGTTCTTGAACTGCTCACATACATTTTGCAGGAATAAAGATATTTTAGGTGGTATTCTTGCCTACGCAAGAGCAGGTTATTGAGTATTGTTGCTTTCCACATGTAACTTGGCATGAATTCCACCGTCTGGAGAAACGAGCCTTTGGGCTTCAGTGTGAAACAAGACATGGCACAAATGTACCACTGGCCTCTCTTCCCTCAGACTTTCCAAGTCCAAACAGTTGTCATTCCCTCTCATGAAGGGAAACAAGCCACATCAGAAAATCATCTTCAGAACCTGTCTTCCATTCCAGATGATGACTTTGCTCCTCTTTCTCTTAGGCCATGGAAGAGCTGGTGGATGCTGGTTGGGTGAAAGCCATTGGTGTCTCCAATTCAAACCATGAGCGGATTGAACGAATCTTGAACAAGCCAGGACTGAAATACAAGCCTGCAAACAACCAGGTAAGCTGCTAAGTGATCCCAGCTGAATAGTTCTCATGGATTATAAAGATCTGATTACAGTTGAATGAGGATATGAAAAAAGAGAGAACAAAGTGGATACAGCATGTACTCTAAATCCCACCCTATGACTATGTCTGAGTATACATAAGGATGTTTTGGATCTCCTGTATCCTGACAGGGGCTGAAGTTGCGGGACACAAATTACAACTGGAACTTCTCAAAGCTCCTTAATTGATCTGGTATTAGTAAAAGAATTGAGCTATTAGTAATAGCAGATTACTGTTTACACAACACATACATTTCTTCCTTCTTGTGTGCATGCATGCACACAGACGTGCACAATTTGCTGAGTCATGCTGCTGGAATAAAAAAACGGGAAGTCAATTTTAACTACATGTGCAGAAGCAGAGCATGTATTGACACTAGAGGCATCCTGGTATCTGCCCTGAAGATTTTAT
>VXAA01006076.1:664171-705843 GCA_013399115.1 Anseranas semipalmata
TGGAGGCCGGCTCCGAGCCCGGGGCCTCTCCTCGGATGCGTACCGCAGGGAAACCTGGTTTGGTTTGGTTTTGTGCGTTTCAGCCGGGGGGTGTGTTTGGTGGGGTGGCTTTCTTAAGTTTTGTCTCGCTGGGAAAAAGGTCTTCAGTATGTTTTGAGGAGGTTTCTTTAGACATTGTTCTTTTTCAGTCCCCACCAGGGAAAGTAACTGCTGCAGTGATGGCTGCTATCGATGCTGGGTACCGCCACTTCGATTGTGCCTATGTGTACCAGAACGAGAATGAAGTTGGAGAGGGGATCCAGCAGAAGATCAAGGAAGGCGCTGTGAAGCGAGAGGACCTCTTCATTGTCAGTAAGGTAGGGATCTGGTGGTATATGATCCACAGGGAAACTGGCTTTTTTGTAGTAACCCCCCAGTTCTAAGCTTCTTCCTTTAACTCCACCTGCATCGAGAATTAGGTGGGTTATGTGCTAACGACATGAGTGATGCTTTGAACCTTTCCTAGCACTAAATATTGTTGTCCTCTTTTATGCAGTATCTGACCTTGTAGTAGGTAGTTTTTAAATGATGTCTTAATAGGTCGAGGCTACTTCTGCTGTCTGCAGTGACCCTAGTCGGTCACATGTGCTGCCATTGCATCTACTGCCCTCAGTGCCATGGGCTATTCCTGCTCACAGAGCAAGCTCTGTTTGAAGAGAAATAGGATGATCTAATTTCACATTGGCTTCCCAAGGAGAGATCTCTCCTGAACAGGACAGAAGTGTTCCAAGAGCTTGAACCCAGGAGGTCATGGTGTGGCTTGGCTTTTGTCTCCAGCTATGGTGCACGTTTCATGAAAAACATCTGGTGAAGGGAGCCTGCCAGAAGACTCTTGCTGACCTGAAACTGGATTACCTGGATCTCTACCTCATGCACTGGCCTTTTGGGTTTAAGGTATAGTAATAGCAATGTGCTTGGCTTTCTGTTGTAGCTGGCAGTTTTGAAGAGCTATACAGCTTTACAGCCCAATAATGTCTCCAGCTGAGAAAGATAATCATGTGCCTGTTGTGTACCAGCACTGCTCAGGTGCTCGGCTTTACTCTGGCCACATGAGCCAGGCTGTTGATTCCTACTTCTGAGGTTCTTGCTTGCAAAGCATCCTCTCCTCTTTTGATTGTTGAAGAGGTAGACCTAGTACTAGGGGCAGGTTTCCCTGCTGCAAGCATAAGTTATGCTTCTCTCCTTTTGATTATTACCTAGGTATTGTCTTTTACAAATACAAAGTATGCTCAAAAGATAATTACTTGGTTCCCTCTTTGTGTGAAGGAGGGTTGTGCTTTGCTGCCTGACAGAAATTCTTTCCTCTGTGTTACAGACTCAGAGCAAGAGAAAATGGTTTTTCTGCTTCTGTCTGTAATCAGAGTCATTAACACAATACGGGTTGAGCTGACTTTTGCTGTAGGAGCCTTAGTGTTCCATAGGCTTTGCATTTCAAAAGGTGAAGCTTTTTAGTTCCTAACTTTTATGGACTGCATACAAAGGAATTGGTGTCTGTTTGAAAATTTTTAAGCTTAGTCTTTCTGTTACAGCCTGATCAAAATCTCCATCCTACCTGTTGCTTCTGAGATCAACTGTTTTTCCATACTTTTCATAGCATCTCTATCTTTAAAATTAGATTCTCATGGACAGAACTATCAAAGTGAAAATGTGTTGTGGTGTAATAATGTATCACTAGAAAACACCTGGTTTTGAACAAAGTTCATAAATTGCATCCAGTCCAAACTGGGACACAGGCTGTTTCAACATTCTCTTTGCTGGCAACTGAAACAAAGAGCCTCCCTGTGAAAGATCTGTCAGCAGATCTTGTCCTTACGATAATGGTCCTAGGTCCGAGGCAGGTCCTTGTTACAAAAATGCACGGCTCTTATGTGAGCATAATGGAGTGTTTTAATAAAACACATAAAACAGGAAGCAAACTTGTAAACTGGCTATAATTCTACAAGTGAAGTGTCATGTTTCCCAAATGTATGTTGGTGTGCCAACAGACATTGCTGTGTCCTGTAAAGTACCTGTCCTTATTGAGATGGTTGCTGGCAAAAATGCCACAAACCCATGCGAAGGCAAAAGAAAAGACTGAAGAGTGTAGATTAGTATTATTACTATCTAATAAACATGTAGATAACAAGTTAGTATTTCTTGCACTAAGTTTGTGATATCATGGTCTTCAGCTGGTCTTAACCTAACCTTCCCAACAGAGAACGTTTCAAGTATTTTCTTGCTGACAGGCAGGAGAGGACCTGTTTCCTACAGATGACAAAGGCATGTCAATACCCAGCAACACTGATATTGTACATACATGGGAGGTAAGTTCAGCCACAGCAAGAGTCATGTCTTCTGTCCTCAGCAGTTTCTTCCATGTTTTCATTACCTTCAGTCTAATTTGTTCACTCTAAATTGTCCCATGTATGCAGAAATACTTGAAAGCACTCACTGGTACAGTAGTGGATTGTTAAATGTTGTTCTCCATTTCCAAGTCATTATGAATTTCTGCAATCTCAAAGAATGAATTTTTGAGCTTCGATGAGATGGGAGATATGGCATAAATATACCAGTGCTCTGCTTCTCCCTCAGTAAATGAACTCTGCAAAGCTAAGCATTCATTTTGTACTTTTCATGAAGGAAATAACCCATGTCAGGAAGAATGTCTTCAGACCCTATCATGTGTTCTGGGTGCTGACTGCTCTTCTTTCTGTTAGGCCATGGAAGAGCTGGTGGATGCTGGACTGGTAAAAGCCATTGGAGTTTCCAACTTTAACCATGAGCAGATAGAAAGAATCTTGAACAAGCCAGGACTGAAATATAAGCCTGCAAACAACCAGGTAAACTGCTAAGTGACACCAGATGAATGTTTTTGTTTTATTTTTCAAGGATTACTAAGATCTTTATAGGATAAGGTTGGAGTTCCTGCACTACTGCTTGGAAATCTGGCAAGGAGCAGCTTGAGAATATCTTTATTATTATTATTAATTATTTTGGAGGGGGAAAATCCTCTGAGCTTGAAAACTGCCTTTCAGTTGAATAAAACCCGGCATATGTACAAACTCTTAGTAGAGAATTGAATGATGTTTTTCAAACTCTTCTGTGGAGGAACCGGTTCCTGTTGTTGATGACTTGGGACTAAGGGAACTGAACAGGGAGTGCTTTATGGATTGCTTACAGATTCGATGAGGGCTGGGAGGAAATGGAGTTGCAAGGTAGGCTGTAAAGTAAAATTGTCCAGGTATATGGGCAACACTTGAATAAAATCGTAGGAAAGTTCAGACTACAGAAGACACCAGGAAATAATCTAGTCTAATCTACAGCTCAGAGCAGCATTAGCTATGACATTAGAGCAGGTTACCCATGGCTTTATCCAGTCAGTTCTTGAAAGCCTGCAAGGTTGGAGACTGCACAGCCTCTCCAGGCAGCGTGCTCCACTGCCTGACTGCCCTTGGTAGGATGGGGGAGGAGTGAAAGGGAGTTTTCTTGTACCTAGTCTCAACCTGTCTTGTTTCAACTAATGCCTGCTGTCTCTTTTCCTTCCACCATGCACCGCTGAATAGCTTGGCTTGACTTTTGATGACCTTCTCATAGGTATTGGAAAGTTGTTACTAGGAGCCCTGAAGCCTTCCTTCTCCAGGCTGAACAAGCCTAGCTCCTTCAACCTGCCCTAATACAGTAGGTGCTTCAGCCTCCAGCCATCCTGGTGGCCCTGTGCTGAATTTATGCCAGTTTGTCAATCTTTTTTCCTATGGAGAGGACTGGGAAGGGGGAAGACTGGACACTGTATTCTAAAGGTGGCCTGACAAGTGCTGAGTAGAAGGGAGTGATCACTTCCCATGATCTACTGGCTATGTTCCTTCTGCCAGGTATCACTACTGGCTCATGTTCAGCTCAGCCTGCCATGGCTTCCAGGTCCTTTCTAGCAGAGCTGCTCTCCAGGCAGTCAGGCTCCAGCCTCTGTCACTGCTAGGGGCTCTTCCTTCCAAGGTGCAGGGCTCTGCGTGCAGCTTTCTTGAGTTTCATAAGGTTTCCTTTTTCCTTTGCCTTTTCCTGCTGCCTGAGTAGGTCCCTCTGAAGTGGTAGCCCAGCCCTTGAGTGTTTTGTCCAGTCCTCTTCTTTCCACCCCTCAGTTTGGCACCTCACCTGCAAACTTCAAGATTATAGCCTGTCACAAGTTGTTGAGAAGGACAGGTCCCAGGACAGATAGCTGTGGGGTCTATCTGGTCTTGTCCTAAATTGCTGTGGTATTTGAAGGACTGCAGTCTGTTATTGATACTGGATTACAAGAACTGGTTAACTTACTTTGATAGCTGGAGCATATGTACTAAAAAGGGATTTTAACACCTTTTTTTTTTCAGAAAGCTAATGGGAATGTTCTCTGCAATTCCACATCAGACAAGCCTTCTGACAAGTGCAAAATTCATAATTCTGCACTGACTATTTTCATAATCAGTCCCAATCTACTTTTAGGAAATGTAGAAGTCTTATCATACCTTTCAACATCTACCACACCTCATTGCCAAGGAACCTTTCACTGTAGTTGATAATTACCCCCTCTGTCTCTTGCATAGCAGATGCTGATCTTATGTCTCTTCCACACTTTCAAGTTTTCTCAAGATCTCCAATTACTATAATCAAGCTAAACTTGGGTTTATGGGTCTTGATCTCTGTCCTTCAAAACTTGCTGTTTCTGAACAAACCTTGCAAGCCTGAAAGCATGTCTGTTATTCACTCTTACAAGTTAACCTAATATAAAATTATAGTGCTTCCTGCTAACCCTTTCTCTCTTCAGACATTTCATGTGTAGTCCAGTAATCCCAACTATTCAGTGTCATTCCTGTTCTTAATTATGAATGCAGTCAGTATGCACACTGTTTTCATCCATGATGAGATTAATTTGGCAAGGTAGTAATTACATTATCATAATTCTACTGATTAGTTCATGAAGGAAATCTGACTCTTAAGTATTTGATCATTGTCACAGTGGGGATTGCAATATCTTAAAATACTTAAATGTTTATCAGAGGCTTTTCACCATGGTCCAAACATAACACTAGACAATGCAATCAGGAGCTTTTCAACTTGAGTTTCAGTGGGCAGGTAAGGATAACTTTGCCTCATTTGTATGGTCTGAATTTTACATATTGAATAGTGGACAAAATAAACAATTTGGCTAAATGCTCTGTTATTCTGAGTAGCTGTTGAAGCAAAATAAATATGCGTAATCTTCCCAAAAACTGAGTTGTCCTGTCGTGTCTAATATTCCAGCATGCTTCCGAAGAGAAGCAGCCATGCAGGCTTCTGTTAACAGCAAGCAGCCAGAACCATAAATAAAACATTCGAGGCTGTAATCTAAACCCATGATTTACACTGTTGGTCCACCTGCCAGTAGCATAAGTTTCTTTGAAAGCTGGAATGACAGTGTAGTCTAAGAGGTTCTTGACTTTGCCTGCTAAAAGAAAAGTAGTGCTTCCTGGTGTGTAATTATCCTGAAAATCCATCTATGTAAAGCATCAAAATTTCATGTTCATTAACTGCTGCCAGACGCTTCGATAACGTCTGTTCTATACTGCGTATCAGTGCATTAACTTGCCAGAATACAGATCTGTACTTAAGGAGCCTGTATTCTGTTATGTAGATAGCCTTCTGGAAACTAATAGTAAGCAAGCATGTATTTTAAAAATTCTATAATGGAAAGTAATCTGAAGATCAAAATCTTTAGCAATTAGTAGCTGCTTCCAATATTTGCAGACTGGGAGTATGCAGCATGAGTATTGATATAAAGCAGATAAAAAGGAATGAAACAATACTGGTATTGAGGCTAGTATGGCAGTTGTAAAAACACATAATGTTTTTACAACATATTTATTTAGGTAGCAGAACTTTGTATTGGTCTGCTATCCCATTGTTACGATTTTACAGCACTTTTGCACATGCATCTCATTGAACTGTTCCACTTAAACAGTCATGAAGATGATGATTCTGTATGTTAGAGGAGATATGGATCAGGAAATTTTTAAGTGGTGGTACAGTCCTTGGGCCCCAGCACTTGCAAGAATTACTACAAATAGCAGAAAAGGAATGGGGACATACAGAAAACAAATGCTGCAAAATATCACACAGACTATAAATTAGGACAAAAATCAGCCCTTGATTGGGTTTAAAGAAAAAAAAATCAATGAAACATATGAAAGTAGTTGTGCCACTGTCAATTTCTCAACTTTTGTGTTTCCAGATCGAATGTCATCCATACCTGACCCAGGAGAAGCTGATCAAGTACTGCCAATCCAAAGGGATCGCTGTGACAGCATACAGTCCCCTTGGTTCTCCTGATAGGCCATGGTAAGACTGATCTCCATTTTGCAAGGGAGCTGGCAGGGATTACACTTTAGGCATTGAGACTACAAGTGCTCCATTAACCATTCATCAAGACACAGATTTCTGTTGCTAGGTTGGCTCCTCCTGTGGAGGCTTCTTGCCACTGATCTTCTTTCCTTTGTGTAGGGCTAAGCCAGAGGATCCTTCCCTTCTGGATGATCCCAAGATTAAGGAGATTGCAGCCAAGCACAACAAAACAGCAGCACAGGTAGGTGGGTGCTGGACGGTGGGTACTGCTTCGTGTAACATAGTATTTGTGGTTTTCTTTAGAACTAATGACATAAAGGACATAATGGACAGCCTGACTCTTGATTCCCTGTGAGCTGTGGTGTTATGTAGCAACGCAGCTTGTTTATTACGTGGCCTGCAATGCATTCTTGAAAGGGTTCTTTGACTATCAACAACAAATGTTTTCTTGACCCATTTTCAGATGTTTCAGTCTTCCTATCTCAAGTTGTTGCAGAGAAATGAACACTTACATAGACTGCTAGAAGTCTAGGTAGGAAAGAAACAAACTGGGTATCACAAAACTGGATGGGCTTCCACAAGGCTCTACCACTCTTCTATTTGCACTTCAGAAAGGGGTGCTTAGACTTCGGGTACAATTTGAAATGCAGCTCTGCTGTGATTGGTTAGTTCTGCTGAACTGTACAGTTTACAGCAAACAGCTGTTGAAGTAGCTTTTTCTTTTCACAGAATAAGAGCTGTTCTCTCTGACTCAGTGGTATGCTCTTGTAGGTTCTCATTCGGTTCCACATCCAGAGAAATGTGATTGTGATTCCCAAGTCTGTCACCCCACAGCGCATTGTGGAGAACTTCAAGGTAGGTGATTGAGTGACCTGGGGGGTGCTCTGCAGGGATGGCATCCCTTCCTCTGCAGAGGAAGTGGTCCTTTCTCAGCCTTCTAAAGTCATCCTCAGATGAGGACTGGGGTTTTTCCTCTCTCTTTCTCTCTCCCTTTAATGAGGGCTAAGCTAGGGCTGCAATTGGAGAGGAGATGAAGAGAGGTCTTGGAAGCAGTGTGCTGACAGTCTTAGCAGTCCGCTTACGTGATGATTCCTGTTCTGTGGTGTGTACATGAGTCAACTGGTAGAGCTTGCTAGGGCAGAAGTGCAGCAGCATGCTACAGAAGGCTGACACAGAGCAAGCAGTGTTCAGAAAATAACCATGGTGTCAGCAAACCATGCCGATGCTGTTAATTCACTGGTCCTTGACTGAAAGCGGTATTAGGAATTTGGAAGACACATGGTTGGATTAAGTGGAATATGGAAGCCATGTAAATGTTCCTTTGGGTCAGGACAGGAAGATGCATCCTTCACAAATGGAGGCTGGAGGCATTCTGCAACATTAAGTGCTCAACAAGCTTCTTGGAACAACTGGTGCATAAAACTGCAACTTCTGACTTGCAAATGCTCCCCCTTCCCTCCCTCTCTCCCCTCTGCTAGTGGAGTCTTGGAAGTACAAAGAGATGCCTTTTTCCTTTTCCTCTTTCATGAAGCCACCATTTCTTCTCACAAGCACCCCTCCACTGTGGATTTGTTCTTTAATTTTTGAGTCTTACAGTCTCTGGTTGCTTCAAAGAGGTGATTTCCAGCTGTTTGTTTTGTTAGGTGTTTGACTTTGAACTGACTAAAGAAGAGATGACAACTATTCTCAGCTTTAATAGAAACTGGAGAGCCTGTGCAATGAGCACGTAAGTGGCAGTTTTTTTAAACTGATGAGTTATATCATAGTTTTGCATATAAAAATTCATGTACTAGGTGAAAATTCAGGATGTTCAAACTTGATTTCCAAAGGTTTCATCCTCAAGATCATTTTTCACAGTAAGATTTCAGGTTTTCATATTATGAACCAAAGCATGATGAGATTAAAGCAAACAGTATTCATTTTGCATTCAGTCTCCAAGAAGCTTTTTGTGGCTGGAATCCCAGCAGGAGGATTCTTGTTCATAATTATCATTTCATCTATATTGGAGACTTGAGTATGAGGCAGACTTAAATACATGATTAACTTTGTGGAATTTATTTTGTCTTTGTCTTGACTTTTAGGTATATTATAAAAAAAATGGCACTATGTTCTTCATGGGTGATTGGGGAAGTGGGTGAACATTCAAAAAGTAGTATGAGGAGTTGCAACTTGGAAGCCTAAAGCCAGACATGAAATCTTTGCAAGGCTGCAAAAAAGGTCCTCCAGGCAGTAAACAGTAAAACCTTGAATTAGTTATCTACAAAGTGCCTAGGTCCCACAGCCTGAAATGCTCAGAGCTTGATCAACAGGAAGATGCTTGAGAATCTTTGTTTACAAATGCAACACATCACCAAGAAAAACAGAAGTCTGAAACTGACTCTGCATTTATGCAGTTCAGTTCCTGTTCTGATGGTTCTTTGCAGTGATTACAGCTGCGTGTAGTATTTTTCAGCCATTAGAATAATCTTTCCTCTTTGATTTCCTTCAGGTGCAAAACTCACAAGGAGTACCCTTTCAACGCAGAATACTGAAGATGGTTTCCTGCCTTTCTCCAGACTTGGATACGCTTCTGCTGTTGCCTATGAGTTGTCTATCTAGCTTTCTCACTGCATCAACCCCATTTTTTTGCCCATGAAGACGCAGTATATGTACCCAGTGACTTTTTCCTTTTTTTTTTTTTGGAGGAAGGAAATGCTAAAATGTTTCTGAAGAGCACACTGTGTGGACTATAGTAGAGTGTCTTTGCCAAACCGCATGTCTGGAATTGGTAAGCAGAAAACATTGAGAAAGTTTGAGCTACTAGTTGCTTTTACTTTGGAATATTGTGAATAGGAGCTACTGACTATTGTTGTCTGGAAGGACCAGGATATGACAGATTTTGCATAACTAAGTTGAGGTCAGATATTTTCTAATTACTTTTGGATTTGGTTTTGTTTTTTGTAACACTCCATGCTTTTTTCTCTAATTGGAAGTACCAATTGATTTTTAAGTATAACAGTTGCTACGTGGGTAGCTCTTTGAAAAGTGTATAGGTCCTGGTTTCTTGGTGATACAAAAGCTGGGTTTGCTTAAAATAAAATATAGTTTCATTACTGCATGTAATGACATGGTTATTTCAGCAATGTTCTTAATGGTAGTGATGCTAGAGTAGCTGTATTATGTTAGCTGTCTCTAGAGACTACACAAATGCAAGGAAAATCACTGTCCCCCCAAGAAATCACTACAGTCGATGCTAACTTCTCATGTATAACCTGCCGGCTATCTACTGAACTCGTGCCACTGCATGTGTGGAATGCATGAGTGTAGATCAATGGCCACAGGTTCACCTTTGGCTGTCGAGTAGCCTACTTGAGCCTCTTTTTAAATACTGCTGTTCTGATATGTCTGACAGTTAATATATTATGTTTAAATTTATTTTGCCAAACTGGTAGTATATTTTGGCTAGTAGAAAACTCATTCCTTTAAAGGCATCACGCCTACACGGAATCCTATGGGATGTTTTAAGTAAACAGTAGAAAACATGCACCTTCCAGGCAGGCAGCACATGATGCAGGAAAGACTTCTGTGCTTGTAGAAGCAACAGTTGCAAATAACACAAAATGGGCTTCCAAGAAGCTCCTGCATCATGAGCTGGCAGATCAGAAACTTACTACTCTGTTTTGGGAGGACAGAAAAGTAAGCTTATACCCACATTTTGACACATGAGGTATTTATCCTTTGCTTTGTTTGTTTTCACAATACATGCCAGTAAAGATTTTAAAGTTGTTGCCTTCTGAGAGCGGCTTAAAGCTATTCACAAAATGTATTTGGACACTTGTAAAAACAGTGGCTAGTGTTGGGGTGATTTTCTTGGGTGTTCTCGTAAACTTCTTTCCAAGGTCTGAGTTGATCTAGAGCGTGAACCTTCCTCTGAAGGACGCTGTGTAGTCCTGGCAGGAAAAGGGTTCTTTCTGGATGGATGAAAGAAGGGAGAGTACTGCAACTGTTAACATGTAACTACCCCTAAGCTGTAAACTTAATGTATGCTATGCAGTTATGGAATCAGAATCCTACCTTAAAGTGAACTCGGCTAGCTCAAAAGGCATAGTAATGAAACATTAGGGGATGCACAGTGAATGTGGCTGTTCTGAGTATTTACTAAGTAGGTGGTTTGTTTCCTGGTACTGATAAAAAAGGTACTGAGGAGTCATACTAATTTAAAACTTGTCTTTCTGATGAATACTAACAACTATATTGAAGAAAAAAAAACATTTTATCTTCAAATGCTTTTTAAATCTTTCTAGTGTTGCTGAGGCCAGACTTCATGTGCAACACACTTTTGGTCAGAATAATTTACAGTAGGCTCAACAGCTGATATTGAGTTAACATGAAACACAGCAGGGAGGGAGGAGAGAATCAGAGTCTGACTCCAAGCAATATTCTCCTCTAGTGCTGATTCTCCTAACATAAGTTGATCATAATCACTTTAAAGTCTGGTCTTAAAGGTAAATACAGAAAGTTCAGCTCTGAAGATGGTTCTCTGTAATACAATAGATAAAAGCCCAGAGGCATCTAGAAAAAGCAGAACAGCTAATGTTCTTAGATTAGTCTGAGCTGTTGCAGAAAACTGGGACAATGCTGACTTGCTTGGAAATAACATCTTTGTGCCAAGTGTTCTAGCAAGAAGTTACACTGGGGATCGGGAATTCCAAAGTAGTACTATCAGGCTCTGTTCATTTCCTCTGTTTTCATTTCACTGTAACTTTATGAAAGTTTGTGCCTGAAATTTTCCATTCTCCGAGTAGGAATTTTACTGGAGAAGACTTCAGCCAGACTGCTCTGCAGCAGAAGGAAGACTAGCAAGCACTCTGAGCAGAGTGGTATTGTAACAGTGTATTTTGTGTATTTTGCTGGATGACTTAAGAGGAAGGAATTTGGAAAGGGTAATTCTGGGACACAGTGCAGCACTTAACCAACAGAGGGCTTGGATGCTTGGTGAAATGAGTGGGAAGAGAGGAAAAACAGAAGCACCTGAGAGAAGGGACAAGGATGCCTAAGCTTGAACAGAAGGCAGGCTGACAGAGGATGAGGAGTAGGAAGGGAGTGAGTGATAGAAAACCTTGTCATTGATACTAATTTTTGATTGCTTCTTCAAGGACAGATATAATTAAACAAGGCTGAAACAGGGGAAGAGCCAGTCTTCTAGACTACAGCCAAGTCTTGTTTAATCTAAGCTGATCTAGGGATTGTTATAGTAAAATAAAGTGCTGTTGTACCCCCATATTTGGGCCACTCTCTGCATACCAGGGTAGAGATTTCCTTTCATCTCTTAAAAGGTAAAGTGGAATGATCAAAGAATTAGATATCCGGAGCCTAACATTCCTGCTAGCTGAGTTCTTCCTGCTATAACTGTTCACAGCATTTGTTTTTCTACTGTGACTTGACAGATCTCAGTTTCTGATCAAAGAAACTTTTAAGGACAAATATAATCTTGTAGCTCTTCCAATGAAATGTTTTTTTGTTTTTTTTTTTTCTCAATTTAAGAACTTGTAGTTCAACTCCACCTTGTTGGCATTTTCAACTAGACTTTCTCAGGACACTGCTGCAACAGTTAAGCCAGTGTGATACTGTAGCACCCCTAGGAAGGGGAGTCCAGCTGGCTCACAGGAAAAACTAAAAGCAAGACACAATCAGTCCTAGGACCTGTAGAATTAGTACCTGCAGTCAAAATGTGTTTTTCCAGTTGCAGTCTTACTGCTTGAAATGATACTAGATTAGCAGGTCTTTTTTCATGTTAAAAGAAAATCTTTCTGAGAGAACAGATGCATTTCAATAGTAGCAAAGAGTGGTGGTGAAATGGTTTATCAGGGGAAACAGGTCCCTTTTCAAGGTTTTTTTNATACAAGAAGCTGCCATCAATAGGAGATTGGTTTGAGATGGGATACCACCAACGGTCATGCAGGCATAGTATGTTTCAGCATGCAGTTAATGTTGCTTTGGGAGAAAATGGCTTGACTTCTGATACTGGAACATAAGCACACAAGCCTGGCTGGTTGGAATCACTTTGTATATGATAATCTGTAAGTTAGTCTTTATTCCTCTTTGAGGAAGAGGAGGCTGTTCCTGCTGTGCTCCTGAGGTTGACACAAGTGCATATTGTTAACACTTGTGCTAAGAAGTTGTGAAAGTTTGAGTTGTGAAATCTGGGCCACAGGAAACTCCTCAAAACAGGAAAAGAAAATCCTGTGTTTGGATGTTAATCTGTATTCACCATGTTGAAGATATTACTAGAAAACGAGTCTTTTCCTTATCTGGGCACAGAACAGTTGACTTGGGACAAATAACTTTCTTTTTAATCACTTAATCCCTCGGTTTATCATCCATAAACTGCCAGTAGCTATTTGTTACACACTAGACACCTGGCCTTGTCCTTGGTCACTTCAAGTACAGAGCTGTGCCTTATTCTGGCAGGGCCTTGCTAGTTTAAACTGAGAAGCTACTCTTAAAACCCTTCCATAGGCCATATTGCTCTTGCGTTTTAATTTGTTAAAGTGCACAGCATGGGACTATTAGTACAAACATTTGCAAAACTGTATTTTTCTCAAATTCTTAAGAAAACTTAAACTGAATATGCTGTCTGGGTTTTCTGAACTGATTGTTTCTTTAACTGCATATTGAGTAAAAGAGTTTATTCTGCTAGAATAAACATGACTACAAGCCAGTTGATAGCTGTTCATAAGAACACCTGAACTAAATCAGATTAAATGTCTACCAGCTGCAGCATCCTGTCTCCAACTGTGGCCAAAACAAGTTTTCTAAGATGAGTTCGTTGAATATTTTGACTGCATTTTAAGGTCTTTAATGTTTAACTGCCATCAGTTAACTTTCTTTTTCAGTTACCTTGTGAATCTTATATTCCAAGGGAATGATTTTCACAACCACCCATTTTTGTGAAGAGTTGCTATCTTATTTGTTTTGGGCTTGTCTTCTGCTAAATTCATTTGAGGCTCCTGGCTTTTATGGTGGAGGAGAGATCAACTGGTCTATCTCCTTTCACACTTTCCACACTGCTCCAGACTTTGTAAACTTCTGGCATAGATCCTTGCACTGGTATCTGATCAAGGAGAGTCTTAGCCTATTAATTGCTACATGTAGAAGTTATTCCTGTGCCATTGATCATCCTAGTAAGTCTTCTATAAGTCTTTTTTTAAGACAGAGGGAAGCATGAACTGGAACTTTCTGTGCAGGATTGAATGCACAAAGTTCATATAGTGGAACAGATCTGTCATTCTGTTTGCTTTTGAATGATATTGAGCTCAATATCAATTGTGGAAAAGCTTGGAGTTACAGTAGATGGAAAACCTGAGCAGCAATGATTAGCAAAGTGTTCTGAATTTTACCTGTTCGTTACCTGTTACCATGTTTTCCCTCAAAAACATGTGCATTTTGTTTTTTCACCCAGCCCCTTTGGAACTGTTAATGAAGGGCTGACTATACCAGAATGGATGAACTGCACAATAAAAGCTCAAGTCATGGGACAGCATGTCATGATACAAAGGCAAAATGCTAAACTAAGCTATTTTCCATTTACTGGGTTCAGTCCAGTGGTGTATGGATAATCTCACTGCTGACTAGGAAAGATGTATCTGCAGGTTTGCTTTAAGAGCACTGTTACATAGCTGATGGAAACTGAAAATGATTTGGGGATAATTTAACCCTCTTGCTGTAGTTCTAACAGAGAGTGGGTGGTTATGCTGCTGAGGAAGTAGGCACACAGGAAGAGAAGCTGCTAGTCCTTCAAGAAACTTACTCAGCTTCTGGTTGTGGTGACTTGAGCCTACGTATGCTGTGTCACATGCTGAAAGAATACTCAAGTTCTTTTCCTGAAGCATGTTATAGTAGCTTGGCTTGTGTTCTCTTGGCTTTGAGATGACCTTGGTATTTTCAGGACTATGAGGTGCTAGACCTGCGACCTCTTGCACATCTGCTCCTCATGCTAGATGTCCATACAGCCTGGGGATTAGTAACAGACAAATGCTCCATGGGCCACTGGGAAGTATGTGGAGACGGAATACCACTGTGCATACCTTGAGGCTACATAAATAGCAGCATGCAGGTGAATTAGTCACAAGCACAGAAAGGGGAGTGGGTTAAATGTCCATCAGTATACACTCGGTTATTAACACGGGGCTCAGAAGAACCTGAAGATGGTGACTAGACAGTTTCTAGCACTTACCAGTGCTAGAAATCTTACTTTCTTCACAAGAAGGTTCTATGTAAAGCAAAGGCTGAACTTGCAAAAACAGAAGAGACCAGATTTTTGGAAACCTCAAAACTGAGTGCAGGGGTGATCATGCTTAGCAGTTTCCTCTCTACAGATCTCTGTAGTTAGAGCAATGCCCTGGTGACCCACATGTTGGGGTAAGGCAACTGGTGAGGCTGTGAACGCATGCTTCTCAGGCAGCTTGTAGCAGGCTTCCTACTGCTGGGGGCTGCTGTGAGGCAGCAGTAGTCTGCCAGAAAGATACCTTGTCTTCAAGTTGTATGGCTGCAGCTCTGCTGCAAAATTGAAGATACTTTATTTCCCCATAACTGATATCACCCAATTTTTTCTCCTTTTACCTCTGGTAAAGTCTCTGCAACGGGGGGGAAAAAAAATCTATTGTCTTAAAAAAAAAAAAAAAAAAAATCTCTGGCTTCTAGCTTGTTTTGAATTTTTTACTATTATATGGCTACTGTGATCATCTAGTCTGACTTCCTGCCTACCGCAGTCTATAAACATCCTGTAAATAACTTTGTCTGATAGTTGTGATTAAGTTGGAATGTTGTTAGAAAATTCCTATGAAGCAGAGAATGTTTCCAGACAGGTTGTACACCACAGCCTCGAGCGAGTATTGCTCCCGCTGCTGTGGATTGACAACCTGACTGCTGCTTCAGAAAAGCTCTAGCCCTTCTCAGGGGTTTCTGGCAGAAACCAGGCCATGGTCTTGAATGCCTGGAAGCACAGCACATTCCATGTAGCTCAATTTCTAACTGTGGTTATGATGATGTACTGGAACTGACCTTTTCAATTTAGCATATTAGGGTGAAAAAAGTACCTGTTGCAAGCACCTTTCTATCCATACCACTGCACTATAACTGTTCGGGGTCAATTGCTGACATGCATTTCAGACCAGCACTTCAGAAGAGTTGCTGTAAGAAATCCAATTTGACAGAATTGCTTTCCCAGTTCTAGGGCTGCTGTATTACAGCATTTTGTAAAAGTCTAAAGGAAATGATGACATATCTTTGAGCTAGACTTAAAAACCTCAACTTCAAAGAAGATCAGCTGGCAAAGGATATCCATGAGGTCTGTATACTAGCCCTGAACCTTAATTACATAATTATCCTTCCTCTCTGCAGGCAGTGCTGGTCCACATTGTTCTTCTACTAGACTGAAAGAACCAAGGGGATTACAGGAGTTTTGTGTGTCAGAGTTCAAAGAGCAAGGAGTCTTGATTAACAGACACTTCATTAAAACTTGAGCAGGTGCATGGGCTGCAGCAACACTGACTCCCCACCCTGAAAACAACATTGAGTAACATTCTTTGGGTCAAAACACAAGAAGACAGTATCAAGGGAGCAGTATGAGAGTGAAAATCTACTCTTGGTTTCTAGAAAGCTGCCCAACTTTTCTGCTTGTTAAATAAGACAGTTGCCAAACAAAATAATTCCTGTGTCCTTTATCAGAGTTTGGATTTGCTGGGAGAGATTCACACTCTTAACTGCAGCTCTTCTACTGATAAAGGCAGTATTTATATACTCTGGTGGGTATGATAAACCAAACATACAAATCTCCTACCAGTTTGTTAGTATTTAGCAGTTCATAAACGTGGAAACCTCATTAAGAAAACTGCTCCAGAAATACAATTCATCAGTGTCCTCCGAAGTGTTTTCAATTATTTACACTGAAATTACTGAACTTGGTAAGAATCTAAAATAGCATATTGTCTTACCTCAAAAAGGTCTTCTGATGTTAAATAGTTATCTTATATGAACAACTAACAGATAGTTAGCATGTTCTGACCTGTTGTCCAGAAATACAACCACTGGGAGAATCCTTAAATTTCTCTAAAATTTGTCATGATTTATATTTATGAAGTCTGCTTTTCACAAGTCCCATGGGTTCAGGATTATTAAACTTCTTTGACTATCATTACTAACTGAATAGAATATACATTTTGTTACAGCTGAGAATGATTACAAGATCAAAGCATAGATACAGACAAAGGATTGAGATAAATGTAGTTGATGATAAAGGAAGCAAGCTTATGCATGCTCGAAGCTTACTCTTCAGTATTCCCATGAACTGCATTCTTCCATCTTCCAATATGTGTGCAACACATATTCAACTTATGCCGTGATTTAATATGCATGAAGTATTACAAATCACTTGAACACGGAAATGTAGTCCTTCTGATCCCTGGAGGATCTGAAGATAATGCCCATGTTAGTCTTCCAAAAAAGGACTGCCCTTGTGATTTTTGCATCTAGAAAAAGAGTATGTGATTAAAACACTTACTGGATATAGTCTTAATGCTAAGAAGAACAAGGGTTTTCCCCAATGAAAGCTCTGCAGAGCTAAAACTGTGAACTGCAATAAAAACACTAATGTGAGCCTGCTTAGTTTACACAGGGCAGTGGAAGTTAATGCTCTAACCTTCGCATACACCAATGACCTTGTTCTCAGAAGATAATGTATCTTTTGCTTAGCTGAAGTTGCCAAACTTCTCTGCAATATTAAATCATTCGCTTGTGAACTGGTATGTTTGCAGAATTCTATTAGATAAGTGAGTAACCTCAGGAAACAATAAATGGCAGATCTTGGTAAGTCTGTATCTAACTGTTCTGTTATCTAGGTGCTGCCGTAATAATGTTGGCATAAATACACAGGCACAGCTTTTCACTTCAAAAAAATTTGCAACTCATTCTTAAAATGGAGTTTATTTACACTGACTGTTACATAAAGTAGCCAAAGAAAACAGGGAAAAAAAGATTGCTGCATTTTTTTTTTTTTTAGAATTTCCAACTGATTTTGATTTTCAGACAGCAGTCTGAAAGCCATTACAGGTATCTTAACATACAATGTCTCCACATAAATCCCAGTGCTACCAGCCTGTACAAGACAGACAGTGCTCTAATAAACCCTGCTGCTGGATACCAGCAGATGCGGATGTGACCGGGTGTTGGCTAAGGTTCCCTCTTTCTTTAAGTGAGGCTATCAAAGTGTGTGTATTAAGAGGCTATCCAGTGGTAATCCAATCCTGCTGAAAAACAGAAGAGGAGGAGATGGAGGTGAGGGAGGTACTCGCTTAATGCACAGATCCAGTATTGCTTCTTGAAAGTGAGGAAGGTTTCCATCTCCTGTTTAGCCAATTCAAAGTCAAACACCTGAAAAAGGTCCCAAGCAGCTGATTTACACCAACTTACAGAAAGACAAGTATAAGTTCATTTGCAGAAAGAATACCAAAAACAGAAGTAGGAAAGTGTTGTATTTGTTGAAGCACTAGAAAGCATGTCATGGATGCACGTTTGTGGTGAACAATGAAAAAACGTCGTAAAGTTACAATGCTGGTGGGAGCCTAACTGCGTCATTTTTATATCACCAGGTAGAAAAGTTAATATCTCTTTCTCAATCTGTTTTAATGAAGGAGTCTCAGGTCCTTACTCTTAAAGTAACATTTAGCATTCATAAAAAAGTAACCTACATGGTATCTGACAAACAAAGGTTTTTGCAGTTCTAGGTGTGAAGGGGGTGCTTTGTTCCACTGGTAGAGTGGGTTTCTCTGTGTAAGAGTTTAACACCACTAAGAATTTTGTAGAGTACTGTCTTACCTTAAAATTTTTCTCAATACGGTGTGGAGTGACAGATTTGGGAATTACACTCACATTTCTTTGAATCTGGAGCCGGATAAGCACCTGAAGGAACAGATAGGGAATTAGAGCTGAGAAGTTCTGCCCATCTTCTAAAAGCTGAAAATCATACTTGCCTACATGGTTACAAGGAACAGCTCTACTGATAATCAGAGATGACGTACAGAGGAAAAAACAGAGAAAAAGCACTGTAATAAGCACTTCCTAATTATTGCATGACATCATTTAATCATCATTTTTCTCAAGTTGAGATGACAGCATGGGAGTGCATTGAACAAGAATTCAAAATTGGCCAGGGATACTGTGTGTAGAAGTGGCTAGTGTGCCAATTAAAGCCCATCAGTTAAAATCCAGCCTTGCGCTTGCGGCCCAGGAGCGCCGCAGGCTTGTGTGACTGCAGCTTCCTGTGCCAGTGAGGGCACGGAAAGTTCTGATAATTCAGCCAAATACAGGCGTGTTCTCACAGGGATTTCAAAAAGCACACCCTTGACATAAAAGCTATTTCATGGCCAGAGATGTTCTGCTAAAGGCAACACCACATTCAGGTGTGATGCCAGTACCGATGAGGTGAAGAAAAATTTACCTGATTTTTGGCAGCTTTGTTTTAAATCTGGTTTGCTCAAGAGCCAATCTATCCGTTTATGGTTGGAGTTGGAGATTCCGATGGCCATTTACCATTCCCGCATCCACTAGCTCTTCCATAGCCTAGAAATAGCACAGAATCAGACTTGCTATTGAATTAAGAACTTTTTTTTTTTTTCATGAGGAAAAAATGCCTGCAGAAAGACTTCAATGAAAACTCCTCATGGTTGGGATGCTCTTGTGATGGGGTGTTAGTACAGCACTGTGAACACTGGGACCCTGGTCAAAGACTCAGGCTGTCATGTCACGTGTCATCATACACATAAATAACAGCATTATTCAGGATTAACAATTGTTACACCGTGATTATTTCAGTAAAATGCCACTATTTTGAAATATTATCCCTAAGTAGACCTTCTGCTCCAAAATACCAGAGGCTTTTTTTTTTTTAGAATAATTCCTCAGCTAACAAAATAATTATCCTGTAATAAAAAGCCTGTAGTTGGAACAGAGTGGCTTTAGCTACAGACTCTGGGCAAGCTCCAGCCCTTTCTGGAGGGGAAAATTGGGGTGCTCCGGGTACGCTGGCACAGGCGTGTTAGCTTCGCTGTGGTCTGGCAGCTCGGGTGCAGACAGGGATGAGCTCAGCTCCAGAGAAGCCACCCATAAATGCCCAGGGCACAGTGGGGACACAGCCACGAGGACGGGGCAGCTCCAGCCGCTGCAGGGCGCACGCACGCATATTACCTCCTGCCATGCCCGCCCAGCCGATTTCGTAGGCAGCAGGCATAAAAATACCTCAATTTCAGCAAAGTGAGATAAGAAGGAGCCCCAGGGCACGGAGCAATTGGCAATCTGGGATTCTTCACGTCGGAAATTCTCCCCCAGCGACTCCCAGTGTGGTCAGCGGGAAGTTTTCGGGCTGTTATTTCAAACCAGCAAGAATTTTTCATCCTGTCAATGAACCTACCTCACATATATCCAGAAAATCTGTACCACTGGGAATGATCATACCATTGCCCCCTGCAGGAAATAGCTCCTCTCCAGCCTATCATCGCAAAAGAAAACTGGGTTTAAGGTGGGCTGATTCATAAGTAGTTAAAGAAATCGCTTAGAAGTCCAACAAGCAAACGGAGCTGGAGACATAGTGGATATCCTGGCTTATGTTTGTGCTGAGGAGAGAGGTGGCCAAGAACAGTAAACTGTATGAGCACGGTAATCTTCAAGAAAATCTGCCTCTGGAGAATCCGTCCTGCAGGCAGAGGAAGGGCAGACACTTTTATGTGCTCCAGTCGGGTTGTGGGAAGTCTGGGGATGTGACACAATGGGGAAGTGAGGATTTATTTAACCTGGGGGTAGAGAGAGAAGAGAAAAAAGAGAATTCACAACTGTTTGATCCTGGATAAGCAAAGGACGGCCAAATCCCAGGCTTTAAGAGGAATGTGATCTGGATGGTGATTTGATCCATGACATGGAAATGCTGTGCAGGGGAAAATAAGGTGATTGTGTACGACAAGACCTATCTTCAGCAGCCATGACCTTACCTTTCCTCCTGGGCACTCCGTACTGAGGTTTGTCATTATGTCTTAAGGAGGTTTAACAACACTCCTCATTAGAGAGGACTCAAGGCTCATCCAGTCCCAAAGGAAGAAGTGGCAGAGCCCTGATGGGGGGCTCACGGGAGTTAAAGCCTCAAACCGTGAATCCCAGGGGCCAGAGCATCAGGCAGAGACCCAAATAATCCAGCCGGGGGACAGTGAGCGCCTTGTGGCGCACCTCCTTCAGCGGGGGCTTCTCCTGGAAGGTGCCCCCCCAGCTGGGCTGACGCGGAGCCCGGGAGCAGCCCCCCAGCCTCGCGGCGGCAGAGCATCCCGGGCAGGACACGATGCGGGACAACTCGTCTCGAGGAAGGTGCAGGTTTGTGCACCTTATTGTATGTGCAGCAATACCGCCAGCTGAGTAAAACGAGACCGAGAGACTCTAAAATTCCAACAATTTAGACAGCAATTAAACAAAACGAATTAAAAAGCAAAACTGGTGAAAATCAACCTGCCAGTTTCCAGCAGATAGAAGTTACCTTATTTTTCCTACCATTGTTGTCGGGGGAAAAAACAAAACAAAACATAACACCCGGGAGTTAACAGGCTGAGCCCGGCAGCGCAGCGGGAGTGACGACGAATACAATACCCAGGCTTCCTATCTCAGAGGCAGCTGAGAGCACGGCCTCAGTTCCTGTCTCCATTGCTGACAATGGATATTGACTACAAAAAAATCCCTCTCACACCAAGCCATGTTTTCAAGAGTTGACCTCTTCCTTCCCTCCATCCACAAAATGCTGACACCTGACAGAAAGGAGTTAATCCCCAGCCCAGCTCCATTTGCGGGCTGGGACCTTGTCTCTCCTCCTGACAAGTGGCCTCGCATGAGATGAGTTACCCAAGCACATACCTTACTGACAATACAGAGGGCTTCTCGCCTCACAACGCCCTCTTCAACTTTTTCTCATTTTCTCTTCAACTTTTTCTCATCCCCGATCTCACTGTCACTCTGGTACATGTAGGTACCCAACATCGATGGCAAACTTCCCCTCACCTCTTGCTTTTCCTTGCAGAGACTGAAAGGAAAGTCAGCAAGTTGGTATATAACAGAAAAAGAAGTTTGCTGTCCTCCAAATCTAGAGACTTTAAAACCCAAAATGATGAGGTGCTCCAGTTTGGATCTTGCTTTCCTTGGTTTTCTGGAATAAAGTGAACCCTTTGGCACTGGCCACAGCAGTCACTGACGAGTTGCCTGAGCTGATCTGCCCTTTTATAAGGATTGAATGCTCACGTTCAGACACCAGGATATCTTGAAATAAGTTCTAATTTGCCCCAAAATAAAAAGCAGTTTCAGTATCAGACACTGGCAGCATGAGAAAACGAATCACCTCCGGAAAGGCTGCCGGCCCTGCACACAAACAAGCTGTCTCTTGTTGACACAGGACAAGGGACGCAAGAGGACTGCAAACCACTACAGACAGTGCCACCTCCTGGGTAAAATACACAACTTGGTGTTTAGGAGCGAAGCAGATCACTTCAGGTTTTTGGCTCTGAGATGCTGAAGAGCTGTTTGATGACTGGATACCAATTCTGGAAAAATGGCACTTCAAATGGAAACATGATTCAAAACCACGACCACTGCCTACATTTAGCTCAATTACATCCCCACCCATCACCTTTTTTTAATGATTACAGTTCTTCAAGTATTTCCAGTCAGAGGGTGCTTGGTTGGTTCGCCTTAACTCAAAACAACATCACAGAAACCACAGCAGGGTTTGGGTTTTTTGTTTTTGTTTGTTTTTTATTTTGCATGAGGCTACACATGACCAAGTACCAGCTTTAAAATTGCACGAGTTTTCATTTTTGCAGCCTTTCCCAATCCCATCCCTTCCGATATATAAATACTATGGCTCCTTGTGTGTCATGGGAAAGCAGGCTAACGACAACACCTTGTAGACGACACATCACAGACTATCTTATCTATTTTTACTTAAGTTATGTGAAGATTAGCAGCAGCTGACCAAGAAATATAACAAGAATAATTTAAGATACTTTTATGCTAACTGAACAACGTGTCATAGACTTGGCTGCTTACAATTCAACGTACTTAGTTTCCAATCTCAACTCCAAGGGACAATCCACTTTTTCTTCCTTCTTAATAAGCTCACTTTCCCTCCTTTTAAATGGTTCTCTCCTTTCACATGTGTAATTTAGTACACCCTTAAATCTTCTCTCTTACCTAAATTCAATAATATAATATTTGCAAGTAGAGAACTACTCAAACTATTTTTCTGCGAAGAGCTACGTACTCATCTGCTGCATATGAATGCTATCCTCAGTCTCTAGGGAGTTAATGTAGATTCTCATTTCCAAATCCACCACTTGTCACTTCAATTCCCATATCTACATGCGTTCATCAAAGCTGATGCCTACACAACATGCTAGGATACTAATACACAGTGCCAAGAGCAAGAACAAAGAAAAACAGGCTAGCCAGAAATTTTTATTTTTGTAGTATGTGATTTTTTTGCCTAGCTAAGAAAAATCTCTTTGTCATCACTACCTGCTCACTTTAAAAATGTCCTGAAGGACAGGTGTAAAAAAATTTCAATACCTGAAATATTTCAGGAGGCAAGAAACACCACACAGAGGACTTGGTGCATTTTCCTGACCTGAAGAGAAGATGGCTGGAAGAGTCTTCTGCCTATCTCAGCAATTTCTTTGTGTCACCTGTGTGACCAGAGGCACAGGGACAAGGAAAGGTCCCCAGCCCCAGCATGTACCTGCCAGGTGCCCAGTCCCAGGATGGGCATCCTCATGTGAGTGGGCAGCTCCAGGTAGGTGGCCACGCACAGTCCTCTCCAGCACTGCAGGCAAGCAGAGGCTACAGCCCCTTGCAAAGCCTTTAAACAGGGCAAAGCTTTGCCCCTCCCTCCCGCCTTGTGGTTGGCTGCAGACAAGGAAAAAATGGGCAGAATGAATATTATAAGCGACAGACGGAAGGGATTTTGCCTTTAGCTCCCTCTTTGGAGAATGTCAACATTTACTGTGGACACCTTCCACTTCCATTTGTTGAGTGAGTTTGTCATGCCAGTTACACATATTGCATTGACTGAGGTTGCAGCTTTTTGTATACCTCATAGTCTATGCTTTTCTGCAAGAAAAACAGTACTTGAGGAGTTCACACACCCTCGAAGAACCATTTCTGGTCTCACCTGTCCGCTCCCAAACATATCACCAGAAGAAGCCACGAAGGTGTTTGTCTTAGGAGGAAGCACAGTTCTGCCCACAGGAGGGATCATTGTTCAAAATGTCCCAGTCCTGCTTCATCCCCACAGCACCGGGCACCCATATTGCATATTTCCCCCCACTGCCTCCATTGCAGCCTGCAGCTTTTCCTTATGAGCTGTGGGGTGGCAGCCTACGTCTCACTTTCCTGAACACAAATGGTGACACTACAGTTGCCTGATGCAAGTGGCCAAACCTCACCACCAAAATCCCTGGCTCTGTAGGGTTTCTGGCTGATCTAAAGGCCCCCTATAGTTTTTGCCCTGCTCCTTGACTGAGGTTTTACTGCGGAAATGTCAGTTTTATCAACGTTATCTTTTGTCTCCTTCAGAGAGGAAATAAAGTCTCTTTGGCGTTTGCCATCAACCACCGTACAAGGGGTGTTTGCTCAATTCATATTCCATAGTAAGCAATTTTTTTCTCAGCTATCCATCATACCCATCTTTGTCACATTCTACAGATCTTGAAATCTGCAACTTCACAGTCCTTGCTTACTATACAGAAGTAATTTCTAATATTGGAAAATACACTTCACAGAGTTTTTGGCCTCAGTTTAGGGATGTATCAGTCCAGGGAGGATGTGAATTTACATCACCATTGAAGATGCATTTTCATTGTCATTAGGATTTCTTCATCTGCTCAAAGAGCTTCATGCCTACAGAGAATACTGCACTTTGACATAATATTCTAAGATTGAATGATGGCTTATCTATACTATAATTTGCTGCATTACACAATATTTTAAAGTCGGATATTAACTAAAAATGAATGTCCCTTCCTATTTCCCATTCATTTATCATCTTCCTGCATTTCTCGGGATTAATATTAGCATTCCCAGGATGTAATAACGATAATATCTTGTCAAAGGTCAAACTACTTGATTGTTTGACACATTTAAATTGTTCTGATGCAGTTTTCTTGGTATCTTTAAAATAATCAAGTAGACAATGGACTATTCCCCTTTCAGCTGTTAATGACAAACTTTTGGGAGCATTTTGACATTTCAGCAATGTGATTTGTCAAGAACCACAGAGAAATATGGTCCTAGTAAGCAAGCGTTCCCCCCACTTGAAAGAAGAGCTAAGAAATAAATAAAACTTTGTCTTTTCAAAATCCATTGTGTTAGCTCAGTGTGACTCTTCAAAATCAAAATTATGTTATGTGCAAGACAGATGATCAACAATGGCAGGTGGCTTGATCCTTGATGTTAGTGCTACTTTATAGCCTTTCCTGTTTGCACACTGTCCTATATTGTATAGTTTTTCACAAACAAAAAACTTTGCATAAATTGCATATAGATTTGACAAGACTTAGGAAGAATAGCAGTCTATTGTGGAAAATCCCAAACCTCTCATTTTTATGTAGAGTGGGTTTGAGCCCAGCCTGGAGGCTTCTATGTCTTGCCAGAAGGACCTGGTACGTGCTATCTGGTTTCAGAGCACTGCCCAAAATTTTGTGAGAAATCATTTCAAAGGTCTAGGAAGTAAACACTTATTGTTTATCCAGCCATTAATGAACTTATTCTTCCTTGTCACTTCTTGCCCGTTACAACACAAAGCAGCCCCAGGGTAACACCACATTTCAACAGGCAATGTCCCAGCTGCCCAGCGACCTGGTGAAGGTCACTTCATTCAGGCACTTGTTCCTGCATGCATAATATGCTCAACCTGAAAGCATAAACCCATCATTTTGCATTTAACGCACATAAAGACAGCAAAGACTGAGGCCATGAAGTTGAGCATGAGCATGCTCAGCACCCCCAGGGCAGACACCCAAAGAGCCCAGAAAGGCCAGCAGGTATCAGCCAGGTGGCCAAGGGTTGATCCTGCTGCTCCCTGCAAGAGGTCCCCAGTGGCACCAAGCTCCTGTCCTCCAGCACCAGATTTCCTTGAAGATTTTGTACCTTTTCACATCAGGTGCTTTTCCTCTTGTATCCCCAGTCATTGCTCGTGCCCATCTCAACCAGCAGCTTCCTCCTCTGCCTGCAGCCTGACCTTTTCTGCACAGCTCTATGCTGCAGATGTTCTCGCAGCTCCTTCCTACAACCTGACCTTTCCCACAGCAGTCGGAACCATGCTGGCCTTGGCCATGGGCACCTCGACCCCACATCCAAAGATTTTAATCGAGATGTGCGAATCGCTACAGCTTTGGGACAAGCCAAAGGAGAACCTTTTTGATTTTATTTCTGAGGTCAAAAAGAATGGTTCTCTTCTGCTTGAATTCTATGATGAAACCAACAGCTTCGCCTTCCAGCATGGCTGCTGCGTCCCCTCTGGGGCAGTGCAGCCGCCTCCTTCACAAGAGGGACTCCCTGACCCCCTGCGGGCTTGGGCAGCCCCTAGCTCAGCAAAGCACATTTCCATGTTGAATCAAAGTATGCATCACACCCCTGGCAGAGCTTTCGGTCACCAGTCTATTTTGGAAAACAATAATTAACTCGGAGCACCCTTTCTTAAGTCTGCCGGAAGGTCTTAGTACAGTTTGCTTTTAAGTCCTTGTTCAGTTTTTCACCGCATATACACCTGTTTGTTATGTTGTTTTAATTCAGGTAGATTTACCTCAGAAACATTTCTCTTCCAGTTTCTTGGCTACATTTATATCAGAAATTTGTGTTCTCTTTTAAGCTCTCTAAAGCATTTGTGACTCCTGGGTGTATTTTTGCAGGCAGCTGCAAACAACACTGAGTCTGCTGTCTGCCAGCTTCAAGCTAGTAAAATATAAGCCAGCCAACCTGGGAAATAGCACAGAATCAGAGCTAAATAGCCCTATACTGAAAACGAATTGCTTCATAAAATACCTCTGAAAGGCTGTCTGAGGTTTCAGTCTGCACTTGAAAGGAAAGCGCTGCCCTCCATGTACAGGTCCAGGCGCAAGCTGTGCTGCCAGAAGAAATGGCAGCTGCTGGGTTCCCTTCCCCTCAGGCCCTCACAGCTCTGGGCAACCACAATTTGGGGGGATATCTGCAGAAGCCACTTCTCTGGCCTCCTAAGGGAACACTGGACTGTGGCTGTTTCACTCTGCTGGGCAGCTGAACTCCACCACAACCACTCTCTCACTCCCCCTCCTCAAAGGAAAAGGGGGGGGGAAAATAAGTTGGAAAGGGCTCAAGGGTAGAGATTTGGACAGGGAGAGCACCCCCCCAATTACCATCATGGGCAAAACAGACTCAGCATAGGGAGATTAATATAATTTATTACCTATCACTAGCAGACTAGAGCAGTGAGAAACTACAAGCAAACTAAAACACCTTCCCCCATCCAGCCTCTCCTCACCCTCCCCCGGAGCGGCGCAGGGGAACGGGGAATGGGGGCTGCGGTCAGTCCCTAACGCTGCGTCTCCGCTGCTCCTTCACGGTCACTCTCTGCCCCTGCTCCACGTGGGGTCCCTCCCACGGGATGCCGTCCTTCCCGAGCTGATCCTGCGTGGGCTTCCCACAGGCTGCAGCTCTTCCAGAACTGCTCCCATATGGGTCCGTACCACGGGGCCCATCCCTCAGGACCAAACTGCTCCAACATGGCTCCCCCACGGGCGGCAGCTCCCGCCAGGCCTCCTGCTCCTGCGTGGGCTCCTCTCCACGGGCTGCAGCTCCGGCCCGGGGCCTGCTCCTGCGGGGGCTCCCATGGGCCGCAGCCTCCTTCAGGCCACATCCACCTGCTCCATGGGGGCTCCTCCATGGCTGCAGCGTGGAGATCTGCTCCGTGTGGTGCCCATGGGCTGCAGGGGGACGGCCTGCTCCACCATGGGCCTCTCCACAGGCCGCAGGGGAACTTCTGCTGCGGCGCCTGGAGCCCCTCCTGCCCTCCTTCTGCACTGCCCTGGGTGCCGGCAGGGCTGGTTCTCACCCCTCTCTCCCAGCTGCTGTGGCGCAGCAGTTTGTTCCCTTCCTTAGCTCTGCTCTCACAGAGGTACAACCAGCGTCGCTCCCTGGCTCGGCTCTGGCCAGCAGCGGGTCCCTTTTGGAGCCGGCTGGAGGTGGCTCTGACCTGACAAGGGGCAGCTGCTGGGCTCTGCTCACAGAGGCCACCCCTGCAGCCCCCCCGCTACCAAACCCTTGCCTCCTAAACCCAATGCAATACATTGCCTCAATTTCCCTGGGCCTCAGTTTGGGCAGGGCAAGAAACTTGGCTCCAATGACAAGAGGCCAGTAAGAAAAAGCTGTCTGAAAGGAAGACCTGTAGTAAACACCTGGGGCCAGCGAGGGCCACAGCTGGCTTCAAGAAGGGCAAAAAATGAAGCTGCGGTTCAAACCATAGGCGCCAGTTTGAACCCCGGGTTGCTGAGTCAAGGCTGGCTACTTACGAGACGTACCTCTGAGGAGAAGAAGGCGGTGACTGCACTTGAGAAAATCTGCTCAGCAAAGCTAAACCCCGTGGGAAGAAGATGCCTTTGATGACTTAAAACTAGAGCTCCTCCACAGAAGTGCTGTCACAGGACTCATTACTGGAATCTATCAACCAGACAAAACAGATTATTGTGGTCCACTATTAATTACCAGTAAAGCCATTACTATTAAAATTATTAGTAATGCTAAGTACTAATGTGTGTTACACATTTCATTGTAGTTTAGAGTAACTAGAATCTTATAAACCTTTGGTTTTTAGTCAGTATTAGGATGGCTCCTTTCTTGAAGACCTTTTTTAAACATAGAACACTTGTGTTCACTGTTTTTGTGTAAACACCAGTGATAACTAGTTGATAAGTGACTCCTGTAAATTAAAATTATACTGGAAGTAAAACATCAAAAATTATTTCTCTTTTACTTTCATATGTAATTTTGGAATTTACGACATACTGAACTTTTAGAGATTACATGTGATAAATATATATCATATAACATCAATATTTACATATTTATTTAAAATTGTGTATTTTTTAACGTGTTTATTGAAACTGGGGAATATCTGAATCTGAGGATGAGTCTGCCAGAGATGAAGCAGACAATCTGTGTATTTTGCTACTGCTCTATTCCTGTATTACAGACTCTTTCTGTTAAAACTCGGTAATCCCAAAACAAACAAAAAAAAAAGGAAATGAAGACTTACCTGAACCACAGTAATCTCTCCACCCATATACTCTCGGCTTTATCTTGCTTGTCAAGGACTTTGCTACCTGTGCTAGGTTTCATTTGCACTGTGGCTCTAGCACAGGGCAAATAATCCCGACTCCTTTAAGGGGACTCTACGGTTGTGTTGGGACCTCTGGCAGAAATCCAGGAGGTGCTTTTCCACACCCTGTCCCTCTACGAGGTGTATAAATATATATACACGTATACTTTGTGGGGTAGAGAATCTCAGCACAGACTGTTTTGCCTAGTACTTAATTCCATGCACTTAACTAAAAGTCATCCTCGGGCGGTTTATCCAGTGCATGAATTAACTTTGCTGTGGATGCAGAGGCATACAAGGTGACTTTTTGCAAAAGCAGCACAGGTCTGGCAGAGTTTTTAAATCCACATGCAATGCAGTTTGCACACTGTCCCTCTCCTCCCATGGCCCAACTGGATCTGGATTTTTTTTCCTAAAAACTTTTGAGGTGGAATTGCTCCAGTGTATGTGCTCTGTGAGTGTGGCCCAGAGCATCCCATCAGCATTCCCTGCTGTGCTGTACAACAGAGTGAAAAGGGTGGAAAAGGAAGGCTATATCTTTATGCAGTGCAACCCTTGTTTTTCTTTAAATGCAGATGCTGTATTTTTCTTTCCACACACCTTTCAGGCATAGCAGTTTTTCATAGGGCTTACAGTCAGTCTTCCCCAACGTATGTCCCCCAGAAATAGTCTTGTAAGCAATGACCCTGAATTTGCAATGAAGTGAACTACATTATTATTGGTTATTAAGTACCAATAACATGCTTAGCCTCTTTCTGTATATAATGCTGTGGACAACCAGCAAATCTGTATTACCCTGAATTTTGTAAAGGGCAGCAGTGGAGAGGTCAAAGACGAGCATGATATTTAGAACCAGAGAAGTTAATCCTCTTCATCCTCAAAAATGCAGAGTATGTAAGATTGTGTTTACTGTTACTTTTAATGTGACATTTCATCATGGAAATCAAAAGGAAGGAGACAAAGGTTTTGTCTCAAACTCAGATAGCTCAGATTTGTGTCAGTCAGGAAATCCCACTCATTCTTAGGTGGCGTTTCAGAAAAGCGGTCCTGAGGCCCTGCTATGCTGGCAGTAGCAGCGTGTGTGCGTTGGGGAGTGAGTGGGAGCAGAAGTGTGGTGACCAATGCAGAGCCAGTGCCAGAGCTCCTGACCTCTCCTTCTCTCCCTACTCAAGCCACCGCATGCACATGTGTGTGTTCCACACTGGGTAAGAACTACAGGATGATGATCAAATGGTGCATGGACAGGCTCTGCAACCTCTTTTCGCCTGCCTATGGGTTGACCACAGAGGTTGCTTCTTCCGCTCCTGGCCTTGTCAACACAATGTTCAAGGCCAGAGGTGATACAGGGCAGATGTAATTTTGGATCACGCAACAGTGAGAACAGCCAAATTCTGTGAAAGAGCTGTGAAAAGCCTTACCTGGAACCTTCACTCTTTGACTGCTGCCTTTGAGCTCAGGCCCCCACCCACGGTCCCTGCTCCCTGACACATGCTTGAAAAGACCGCAGAAGAAAGGTTACAGGCCAGAAATCCTCTAACTTCAAAGGGCTCTGATTCAAGAGTTCAAATACACTTATTATGATGATTGAAGCATTTAACACTTCAACTGTCTAGACCTCAGGGACTTGCAGGCTTTGGGGACCCTGGGCTATAGCCTGCCATGGCAAAGAGAACCAGAATTGGTCTCAGTGTTTGTTAATGCAGGTCATGAACTTGGGCGGTCCTGAAGTGGGTACAGCACTCATTTTACCACTTCCACTCTGGGACCAGTACCCCAAAGAGCATAGGGTGGAGGGCTTAGGGTTACTGCAGGGTGATGGTGAACTGCTAAATCTCTGTCTTCACCAGTCACAGGTTCTCTGAATGTTTAGAAAGCCAGTTGTTGTGGACAAATCATGTAGCATGTGTTCTCTCTTACAGCGTCTCTGTTCTCCCCAAGGTGTTCCAGCAGCTAATATGAAAATGTCCCCGAGGAGCTCTAATTGTTAGAAATACCTCACTGGGGCTTCCAATATTAAAGGTGTAAGCTTTGTGCACACTTCTGGCTATACCACATTCGGGACTTGACAGTTCCTGACTTCCAGTACATAAGAGAACACCACGCTCACAGAAACAGTTGGTAGTTAGGTTATGCTGTCGCTGGAGGTCAGGTGAGCTCATCACCAGCGGGAACTGAGTGGCCCTTACTGGGCAATTTACAGTTTGGCGGAAAAACAGCCTGAGAACAATCCAGAAAGCTTATTTTCTAGGGAATTTATCCTATACTGTTTTTTTCAAAGAACAAAAGAAAAAAAAAAAAGATTTCTTTTTATTGCGATACTGACTGAAAAGATTCTTAATATATCTCAGCAATTCCTTCCCTACGGGGATGATATACCTGTAAGGTTATGATATATTTGAGGCATTTTTTTCATAAGCATAGCTTGGTTTTAAATTTCAGGTTATATCAAATCAGAAATGTTCTGTCAGTCCTTTAACCTATGAACTTCTCAGTTTCCGAAATTGCACAGTCTTTCAGCTACTTCACGTATACAAAGTGCGGGATAAAGCAGACAGGAACTTGATTTTCTTATTCACAAGTCACAAGGTACTTTAGAAAGAGCGCAAATCATTCCTGAAGGAGAACAGGCTGAAAACTACTCGTGCTGGTGACAAAGAATACATTGGGATTTCTTGAAGTAGAATGAAGAGTGCAAATACAAGAGAGCTGAACAGAATAATGTTCAGCTAATAATGTTCAATAACCCTGACAATACAGTGAAATAAATACCTGCTAGTTCATAAAAATTTAATTTCACAGCTATGTTCCAAGCTGTTCATCTACCTTCCATATACCAAACAGAAAACAAACATGATTTGGGATCTTCATCATCATCAAAAAAATAAAATAAGATTATAAGTACCTGCTATTATAAATAAATTAGTAATTTTTAAATGTACTCAATCCCACAAGAATAGCACCCTTGTAAAGATACAGTCAAAGAATATTGCTAGGCTAGAAGGTACTTTTAGGTATCAAACTACTGGAATCACTGACCCTTTCACAGACTATAGTAGGTCAAGACTTACCATGACGAGCGCTTTAAAAGCACTGTAACCAAACTTTTTAACTTTCCTCACACATGAATCCTATGATGAGATTTTAGAACACCACTCTTCTGATTGCTACATGATACCAAACGTCCTTTCTAGCTCCCTCTGCATTTTCCCTCCAGCTGTGTAATCTTGCCATGGGAGCACAGGCTGAACCAACAGCACAAAATGATGGGATTCAACAGGAGATTTTAAAATGACTCACTTTCTTTACAAACTTGTTCTCTACAGACTATTTGCTGCTTGAGGAACATTTCCACTTCATGGGCAGAGAAGGATGGGAGAGAGCAAGACAATTCCTGCTGGCAAAGAGCTGAAGAAAAACGAAAATCCCAGAAGTTCAAGCATATCAGGGCATCTCATTTCTCCTCTTATCACATTATATGGAGTGTATTGTACAAAATCACTAACTAGCTTCAAAATCTCTGAATATTGCTCTGCGTATTTTCCTGTATACAGGAAAAAATGCTTATAAATGCCTGATAGGCATGCTAAAACAATCATCTACATAAACACATACAAACTCATCTCCTAAATCAGAAGTACTACAATAGTTCCTGATTTAAAAACACCTCTTTATGCTGACACCAACTTTCAATAACATCTCAACCCCTGTAGCATCTAACATGGCTTTAAAAAGGCAGAGCAAGCCTCAAACTCTTATGATCTTATGGCTATCATTGCTCTCTAGCCATATGATGTGCCCTCTTGGAACATCAAGCAGGCTTTCAGGCCAAAAAATTCCTCTGTATTGGAATCTAGGCATCAGCATTAAATAAACTGGTAAGTCAGCAGACACAAGGACTAACTTTACTATTTTTAAGAGGAAATTAATATATAGTATTACACAAAAATCAAGGATGCAGTAAATAAATAATCACATGACATGAAAGAAAAGGTTTCTAGATGCAACAGCTCTTAGATCCTTTCTCCAACTGAGTTTGTCCTACATTTCTCTTATAAAAAAAAAAATGAAGGCAGAGGTCATAGACTGAGTGCAGGTCCTTCCTGTGGAGCATTTGTACACATCCACACTGACATACAGATGCTGAGCTTCATGGACAAGGCACAGCTTCCCAAAACATTCTGATACACCTGGATAAGGCTACTGGGGATGTTTTTTCATGTAAATCAAGAGATAGGCTGTTTGTCCCCTGTGGAAGAAAATAAAAAGAAAAACAAGTATGTTTGAAGATCTTGGTGATCTTGGTTGCAAGTAACCCCCCAGGTTTTCTCCTGTTCATCTTTCTGAGATTTAGGTCATCTGAAGTGGCCCTCCCCAGAGTTCCTATAGCAGCATATAAAGCTAACCCCCTGGCAGCGCTATAGCTTATAGGAGGAATTCTCTCTCTCCATGCTAGTTTTCTTATGATGCATCAAAACACAAAGCGTGGAGGAATCCAGACTGATGTACCTAGCTTTAGTCTGGATTGAGGGTCCGGGTGGCACTGGTGACAATCATAAGTAACAATACCACTCCTGCAGCCCCATTTGTGACTATTCATTAATCCTGCAGGCTCAAGGTACAGTCACATACAGGTGTATCAAGTAACCAGATTACAGAAATGCCCCTTCTATACTCCTGCATCCCCAGCTCATGCCAGGCAATATGCAGTTCAAATCATTTGTTTTCCCTCTCTTTGCCATATCATTTTCCAGACCCCAGAGAAACATAAGGTAAAAACACAGAGGTGTTCACTTACCAGTTGAGGTCTGAATGTCCATATGTACATTTAACGTCATCCCACGATACCTGAAGAAAGATGAGGGTGGTAAAAACTGACAGTGATACAAGTCATACTTTCAGGAACTAAAAATGTTTTAATAAAGTAGTTTATTACTCTTACTTTTTGAGGAAAATCAGTTCCTTTGCCTCTTTTGAACACATACATTAAACAGATCTAGAGTACATAATGTAGGGTATACAGTCAATGGCTGTTTCTGCAAAATGCAAACCAGAACCTGAGGTCTTGTTTGGTACAGAAGCTACAGCCATTTTGCCCTTAGCTCAGAGTATGCTATAGCAGAGGAATGAGGTGCACAAAGCTCTGCAGCTTCAGTTTTCTCTCCTGGTTCTCTTTTATCAGAAGTCAGTCAGACTAAATGAGATCTGGAGGAGTGTCTGGAAAGCTACAAAAGAAATGTGGATTTGTCTCCTCACCTGGCAAACAGTAGAATCATTGAAGCAATACCATTTGCATTCTGTGAGACTTCGAATATAGGCACAGTAATGCCCAGAATTAGTTGTTCCTGAATGAGCGACAACAGCAAAAAGCTCATACTTCCAGGCAGCCTGTAAAGAGCCACAAAGAGTAACTTTCAGTGCAGCAATTTTCATTTATCACTGCTGAAGACAAGCAGCAACTGGGAGAGCAAGAAATGTGCATTTCATAAGGAAACATGAGAAAGATTAAACCTGCCTTGAGGATCCTGCCTTTTATACTCTCACCCTCAGAGTTCTGCCCACCAGCTGTGGACTGGCAGCCTCCCTGCAGATCACAGGAACGTGGAAAAGGCAGTAGGACAGCAAAGAGGCAGTAAAGGGGTTACACTGCAGCCAGCACTGCACCAGCAAGGTTTTGCTGTTGCCACACTTTCCCTTGTTATTTCTCAGTGAGGGGAAGAGATCCACAATGTGGGAAATGGCTCAGCTGCTTGGCAAAGCTGTTGCCTCCCTGCTAACTTCAACTCTGTGGCAAACAACATTGCACAGGAAACTGCCAGGAATGAAATTCCCCTGTCTTGGGCTGCCGACCTCTGCAAATGGTACGTCTGTTGCTCACTGAGGATGTCTTGCCATGGAAGCTGAACCACAAGTTGCCTCTAAGACAACATCTGGATTTGGTCATCCAAATCAACTGTGTTTAAGTCTTTTTTTGTAGTATATTTAGGCATGGAAGAAAAAAAGTTATGCTAACCACTCTCAGGAAAAAAAAAAAGAACTGGTTTCATTTCCATAAAGCCTAGTTTTTGTCCTTATGGCAGAAAGATCCAGTTATGGTACCTTTGGTGATTTAATCTGAGCACAGGAACTTGAATAATGCCTGAACCAGCCAAAACCATGGGATGTGAGACAACACCAGACCCAGGTAAAGACTGAGACATACATTTCTAAGACAGGTGATTTGAACTGAGGTGAGCACTGGTCTGATATCTAAATTTTTATCAAACTTGAGCAAAGGGGATAAGAAAATCTGCCTTTTTTTGACAGGGCATTAGGAGTATCTCACCTTTCCACTGTCATGTGCTTGGCAGTGCTGTTCTGTCAAGACTGCATTGAAATCGAGGTCCTGTGGGAATGGCAGACAGTGACTGAGTTTGTGGATAGAAGCTGATCTTTCAAAACAGAAGCGCTTTAGGTGTATGGTCAGGGTCTGTGGCAGATGGACTAGCTTCATGCTCTATAAAGCAATAAATAATGCAACTTAGAACCAAGAAGCAAACCCAGGGGAGCTGGGGCAGAAACAGCCATTGCCACCCTGTGAATGTAGCGTAGAGGGCAGTCGATGCCGCAGTGAATGAACACCAACTGCACCAGAGAGCAGGTGCCAAACCTTAGTAGCCCATCTATGCACGGGAGACACATATAAATTACACAGCTGTGATGACCAAGTTTCTCAACTTCAGCGTGATCAAAACACTGAGCCTCGGGTGTCTCATGGGTTGCTTCATTTCTCATTGGCTTTCCTAACTTGGAGTTAGGAAAGTTAGTTAAGTTTCCTAACTTCCTAGGTTGGCAGCATTCCCATACTTGTTCCCTCTGATCACTGACCCATGGCTTCAAAGATGATGGTGCTGAAGACTGTTTAGGCAACCAAATCAGCCACAGCATACAATACAGACAGTGCAGCCTGCTAGATAGCTGCCACAACCAGCAGTTGTTGTGTCTCTACACAACGAAAACTGGTCATGTTCAGAAGGAATTTCCCTCTTGCACAGCTTGTCTGTGAAGATTACTTGTAGTTTTGCTATCTGTTGGGTTGGCTGTACTCTTCAGTGGCAAGACACCTGATGGGTTCATCACTTCCTTAAACCTGAGCACCACAATACCATCGATAAACAGGATGAGGTCTTGGGCAGATGGGTGGACAGGCGACCACAGCACCTGGTGAGGAGAGGCAAACCAACTTCCTTGTGATGTGGTCAGCAGAGCTCTGTGGAGGATGCCAAGCTGACAGCTCACTCCTCGCGGCACTGCCTTTGTTCACATTACTGCTGCTGCCACCAAGATGTATGTATGCACTGTGGCCTAGGAGGGCTGCCCACTCCTGAAAATATTGTGGAAAGTCCCCTCCAAGCCTTGAGCTGAGGTGGTCTCCCCTACACACCTCTCTCTTCAATGCATTTGCCTCTTTATGAAACAGCTTACAACAAGGTGACTTACATTAAAATCCACGAAAGCATTATTTTGTCACTAGAGCTACATTCACAGCAGGGATCTTCCTAACAGGAAAGATGCATATGGCTTATACCTAGCTGACGCTGCTGTGCTGACAAATCTTTGAGTTGTTGATCTCCTCTTAAACTGATATGGTTGAGTCCTTTCTCCACCCTTCCCAGTCCTAAAGGGAGTTCTAGGTGTAGGAGACAGATGGGGAAATGTTTCTCTGATTACCTGCAAAAAAGGTGTTTTCTTTCCACAGTATTCACAGAAACACATGTTGTGACCAGTCAACTCTTCCGGATGGAAAAAGTATCGCAGACAGTCCTCCTAAGAAGACAGAGGAGATTTCTTTCAGTTGCATTCCTTCAAGCCAGATTTCTACTTCTACTTTGTTTCACAGGGTACGTGCAAACAGCAAGGCTACAGAAGGCATATTTTATTCAAAGGACAAAAGAATGCAAATTAATTTTCTCTCCTTTATCATGAATTAAGGAGTGAAATCAAGTACTGCTAGTCAGTTTGAATTTTTGTGCTTGTTTTTAATGTTAAAAAGGATATTTTGCCTGCCTTGCTTTCTTCTGATTGTTATACTACAAGTTAGACTCCTTCCTGAACAACTACACAAGCAATTACTAAATGTGACGTGTTCAGTGACCTGTACATTAAGCAGCAAGTGGCACTGTAAAATATGCTAGTCACAGTAGCATTAATGCATTCAATTTTTTAACCAAACAAAAAGGAGGGAGCATTTGGTCATGTCAGCCCATACAGGTACTCAGGTACTTCAGTTTTCATTTTTGTTTAACTTGAGCTCTAACAACACAGTTTATTTTGTTTTCCTGCACACAGGAGAGTAACAGAAGCGAAATAAGCTTTGTTCTTCTAAATATAAAGATGGAATTCAGGAAGGAAGGTTGCAGTAAGAAGACTTAACTGGGTATGAACACTGGGTAATGCAGAGCTGGGAAGTTTAACGAAATGCAGAAAACTGGACTGGTGGACATTCTGACCTATCTGTTTTTAAGTGACATTGGATGCCTTAATTTCCAAAGGCCATGCTTAAGACACATTAGGACTGGCAGCTCTCATTTAGCACTTAACCTGCAAAAACAAAGAGCCTTTAAGTTGGGACAGCCAAAACCAAAAGATTCAAAGTCACTAGTGACTTTTGAAAATGATCTTCATCGAGCCACAGTTCCTTTTCTTCCACCATCTGAAGTCAGCAAACATATGACTGCAAATCTTCCCCTTATATAGTGACCCTCCTATTATAACTGACTATACAGACATAGTCATGGTCAGACTATACTGACTATGCATTCACATATGTACACATGCATGCATATACGCTCTTTGTGCCAAATCATTTCTATTACAGTGTGACCAGATGTCCTGTACAGGCCAGGACAGTCCCAAAAATAGACACTTGTCCCATTATCTCAATGTGGGAAAGAGTATCTTCTTTATATCAACAAAAATTTCCACAAAATAACATCAATAGAAACACACTGTTCTAACCCCAGTTTTAGAATGAACATGTATAACAAATAGTTGCGTGTCCTTCACCCAGGACACACATTCTACCCTATCTCCCTTTTCCTACTGTAGCCCCGAGAGTTCATCTATTCCTACCCTTGCATTGGGCAAACATGAGACTGGATCCCAGATTCAGTCCTTACCCTATCTTGTAGTCCAATGCAAGATCACATCCTCACCACGCAGCCTGGTACAGGATCATCCCCATCACGTTCCTTTTCTTTAAATTTGATAGTGCTATACTATGGCAAATACGTTATAAACAATCACCTCCCTGTGTATCTCCTCTTCCCTAGCTCTGGGTATTACAACATCAGTTGTGGTGTTTCAATATTAGTTGAAAAAATAGAGTACTGCATTGCACAAAAAAAGATGTTGATGCGTGAGTGTATTTTATGCCTATTTCAAAGCTTCGGAGGTTTTGAAGGAGGTTCCTTTATCTTGGAAGAGTACAAAGTGGTCAGAATAAGGTTCAATTGTCCACTGATGCTGGAAACATCCACCCTCTATTTGTTGCAGCACCCACATAGCCACCACCACTGCTGTATCTGGATATCAAACAGCAGTACCGATTTAACAGTGAAAGAACACTGCACAGGGCAAATGCACTGTGTCTGGCTAAGGATTACAAGTTATCTAGGACATTTCACTGCGGTAGCTAAGCTCTCACAGGTAGGCATCACGCTGTAGTATAAGTCTGAGTCTTACAGAGTATTTAGTCAACAGTCTTCTCAGAAAGGAGCTTCAAGGACTTTATTTTCCATCCCCAAAATCAAATGGATTTTTTCGGAGAAATTTAGAACCCCTCCAAACAAACAAGAAATGTCAACGGGAAAAGGTCACCTCAAAACCCCAGACAATCTACAGAGAATCTAGGTGAGTCCCAGGAAACACCAGTCCTACAGGGAGAAGACTCCCACAGTGAACAGAGGGGAATCTTCTTCCTAGGGAAACAGTGCTGCCACTGATCTTACCAGTGTCTTCAGGATGTGAGAACTGGCATCCAACACTGGAAGTGGAAGGGTTAACATGTTGCTATTCCTCTTCGTTTCAGAAGAGCATGTCTGACAGGCCAGGTGCTCCTGTACACAGATAGTGTACAAATCACTCAGCTTTGTAACCTGGAGGGGATAAAAATGGCCAAAACATGGTTTGTGAAGAACACAACAGAGGTATTTCCCTCTGTGGGTGGGAAGGGCCGTGTGGACATATCACTTCATTCAATGTCACTGCTTTAAGGCTTGAACCCAGATCTGACATTGACTTATGTGGACAGGGCACTTCCCACCATTTAGAGGAGAACAACTCCTTCCCCTCATCCCCTAACAGAGGGAAATATACTAATAACAAGAACAGACAGCTAAATGTCTGCTTTAATGCAGATTTATTGTTTTGTTTGGAATTGCAACAGGAGCTCATCTTCTGCATGAAGAGAACTACAACACTGGTTTGAGGAACAGTCATTTTTCTCTTATGTTACACAGTTCCCTGGGTAGGAACTGTCATATACATAACACACCAACAGTGACTAATAGTAATGAAATACACATGGCTGACTTCAAAGAATGAAGGAACTGTGTCAAGACACGCCAACTAATGCTTACAGAAATTTGGGAAGTAAAGAAATGCAAGTTAACTAAATTTGGTGTTGCACAAAGATCAATCTTTTTGTCTATTAATAAACTCCCCCATTAGAAAGGAGGCCCTGGCATGCTCTAAACATAGTATGAACAAAAGTTAACTGTGGTTCGAACCAATGAAGCCTATGAAATCAAGATAGTCTATTTGGAAGATGAGAGGGAAGATCCAGATGGGAGATAATTCCAATAATTTCATTTAGGATAACTGCCAATGAATGGGATTCTTCTTTGAGAAGCAGAGGTAACCACATATGACAAAAGCCAAAAGCCTGGTGTTCATTTCAGTGACTGTCCTTACCAGGTCTGGGTTTTTCATCTGCCTCTTTACCAAGTTCCAGAGAGTAAGAAACAGTTGGGCAGCATCATGCTGCACAAACACTGGACAAACAGAAAACACAACCTCGATCAGTATTATTAACAGCAGCAAGCACGCGTTTCCCACAGATGGCAAAGGTAGATTTATTCTCCTTAACCCCGTTAGATCCAGTATTCTGTTCCATTGCCACCCTCCGCCAGGGACAGAGCTTAGACTGGAGACAAGCTGCGGTGTCTTCATGTGACCTGAGCAGGCTGTGGGAAAAGATGGGAGGGCTTGAGTGCCCCATTGTACAACCCAGTGCAAGGGGATATCCCCCTCACTAGACATGGTTTCTGGTAAGATTACAGGCATCCCTGACCAAACAATGCTCACAAAATATACCTTTCCTCATTTCTACTAGCACACCTGTGATCCAGGCAAGGCACCACTTGCCAGGCGATATGACTTTATGAACCACACCTGAATTTTAAAGCAGAAGGACAAAGTGGGAAACTGTCAAGCTTTATAAGCTCTGTTTCAGCATCTCTCTTTTATTGAAAGAGAGAAGGCAGAATGCAGAGCCCTCTGAGAATTCAGTCTCAGAGGGAAGAATTAGATAAACAGAAATAATAAGGTTAGCTCGTATTCCTACTTCATATAGATCTGGGCTAGCTACGGTCTTGTCCCTTACAGTGTTGCCCTGTTTTGTCTTTTATATGATAAAGATCAGGGCATTTGTATGCAAATTACCATCTATATTTGTACACATAATCAGACCCTCAGTATCCCATCCTCACTGGTCACCTGTGCATTCAACAATTTCTCTCCTGGGGGCCCATGTCCCTGTGGGAGGTCAAGCGAACTCTCCTCTCAGCATTTATAGCAAAGAACGGGAAGGGAATCCTTGGAGATCTGGGTGAGCTCAGTATCTTTTCCACATGATCCCTTCCTTCTAATAAGAAATAGCAGCTATTTCACTGTTATCATATCAGTACAGTAAGACAAACAAAGCTGTAAGACGTCCTCTCTATGCCCTGCACAGCCATTTCATTCTCTCCATTATCAGTAGCTGAGTCTTCTAGCAGGCTGATAAGCTTCTCATCCTTTGGACATCAGCAAGGATACTTGGCAGGGCCTTTTTTCCTTCTTCAGAAGTAAGACAGAGCACCTCACTCACAACTGGGAGGCAGCTATAAAGAGCACTACGTCATCATGTACCTACTCCTCCCATTTCTGAATCTCTGTATGAGATGACAAAGTCTGCACTGCTTGCTAGTGCTTGAAAACTAACATCCCCAGTCTGCAGGCAGAGGTGAACATGGGAGGGGAGCTGCTTACATTTCACTCTGTGTGCTGAAAGACAAGAAGCAAGCTCTGTAGGAAAAACAGCCTTCTGCTTCCGAGACTGCATCTGTTCCAACAGCAAAAGCATTTGGTATGGGACATTCTTCATCTTCAGTGCAGCATGTGGTGGCACTGTGATCCTATAAAGAGAAGTAACATGAATGGTAATCAAGCAGAACAATGGAGAAATATTAGACATCACACCTGAACGAGCAGAGGTGTATGGCACAGATAGCAACTCAATAAGAACCAGAAGGGGCATGTTTTCAGCAAAAGAAGAAAAAGGGGAAGCAAAAACCTTCACTAGCTCATCCCACAGTGCAGGATGACAGTTCTAAAGTAAGAGGCCACAATATTAAGTTGGCCCATTGTATTGGGTTTAGGAGGCAAGGGTTTGGTAGCGGGGGGGCTGCAGGGGTGGCCTCTGTGAGCAGAGCCCAGCAGCTGCCCCATGTCAGGTCAGAGCCACCTCCAGCCGGCTCCAAAAGGGACCCGCCGCTGGCCAGAGCCGAGCCAGGGAGCGACGCTGGTTGTTCCTCTGGGAGAGCAGAGTTAAGGAAGGGAACAAACTGCTGTGCCACAGCAGCTGGGAGAGAGGAGTGAGAAA
>VXAA01006076.1:711459-725839 GCA_013399115.1 Anseranas semipalmata
GCTGCCGCGGCGGCGCTGTCCGGGCGGCTGCTCCTGCTGCCGCCGCGCTTCGGCGCTCTGCTCGCCGCCTGCGTCAGAGGGCAGCAGCGCCCACTGCGCCGCTTAGTTTTGATTTCTCGCTTCGCTCGGCCCAGGGACGGAAAGTGAAACTTCGCTCCGCCGCGGCACGGGCGTCGCCGTTCGCTTCTCCCTGTTCGCCTCCAGGGGCAGCCGCGCCGCCTCACGTTTCCCCGGCCCTCGGCGTGCCAGCGAGGCCGAGCTCTGAGATGGCGGCTCCTCGCAGCCGCGCGGCCCGGCAGAAGAAGTGGAAGCGAAGAAGCGGGGCCGAGCTGCCAAACCCCGCTTTGCTCAGGGGCTGCGCGCTGCCGCCCGGGGCCGTGGCGGCCAAAGGCCAGGGCCGAACTGCACAGACACCGGGCTGGGACAGGCGCCGGCGGGGGGAGGCCATTGGCACCACTGCCACCGCCATCCAACTGCTGCCTGGGCCCGGGCCCCTTCCACCACCTGCCCTCGCCAGGCTGTGCCTGGCCTGGGTCGGCCAGGTTCCTTCTGGCTTTAAAGGGAGGGGTGAGAAACTGAACTCTGTAGAAAACGAGCTTTTCTTCGGCAATGGCAGTTCCTCAGGAGGTTTGTTCGGCCAGCCCTTCCAGTGTTCGTTCGTCCACCTCGCAAAACTAGGCATTTGTTAGGCACGGTGTTTGCTTCTTTTAGCAACAAAAGCAACAAGAAAGCCAAACTCTTGTCAATGACTACAGTAACCTACTTAGAAGCAAGAAATAGCTCATTTAAAATAACCCCAAATAAGTAACTTGCTTAGAAACTTAACCCACGTTGCAACCTAAAGCATCAGGAGTTTCCCGCTTAGGTGGGCCACGGTCCACAGTAGGATAGATGAAGGGCAGCACAATGGTAAACAAAAATACTCCAGCACCAACCCGTGCTGTGTGATGTCTGGACTCAACAGGTCCAAGTATGTCTGGACCAGCACAAGTGCTTGGGTGGCCGCTCCTCCAGTGTGTATGTCGGGATTCCAGGCCTTCCCCTTCCTCTTCTTCCTGGGCATCAGCAGGAGGGAGCTTTGCTCGTTGGAGGATGGCCACTGACCCAGCTTTGCTCCGTGTGAGGAGGCAGGAGAGTTTGGAGGTGAGTGATGCTGCCCTGCAGAGCTCTGCTGACTGGAGAAATGGTGCGGGTGAAGTAGGGGATCCTGCTATGCATGTGAGATAGATGGAGTCTCTGGGACCCCAGAAGTGAGAGTCCCCCTGCAATTTGGCAGGGCATGCCTGCCTACCCTTTATCCAGGAGCTCCTGCAGGCTCTGAGACAGCACTTCCTTCCCTTGCAGCTGCCACCAGACAGTCCCCAGGGACAGGTCCAAACCTTCAACTGTTCCTCTGTCTCTGCCTGTAAGATTGGGTTGGCAAGACATGAGCGGTTAGTGAGGGGAAAGGTGTTGCTACCTTCCACAGACTGTGGGGAGCTCCTGATGGCCCCTGTCTCCCTTTCTTTGCTTCCTAGAACCTCACAGGTGTCTTCGGGACACCCCTTTGCCCCTCAGAGAAGCCCTTTCTTTGAGCTGCTAACAACCTGTATTTGCATGTGCTGTGCAGAAGCCTTCAGCTGTTGTTTCACTAATTTACTAAATTCAGTGGATGTTAGAGAAAAAAAAAAAGTGGGGAGGAAAACCATGGCTTAACATAGCCCTGACTTGCAGGCTTCTTCATCTATAACACAGACATTTAGTAGTTATAGAGTGAATTTGAGCCAAATGTGGAAGGCCTTTATGATAAAATTTCTGCACCAAAGATGCTTTACAAGGCGTTGTGTGACATAAGCGTTCTTGTTATTAACATACGGTTTGTGCAGAAGAGGTCCCAGCTGCACAGCCACTGGGCAGGTTATGGAGAACCTGCTCCTACAGCCCGGCTCTGCTGGGGGCAGCACAGCCGCTGGGCTGTCAGAGCTCTTCAGCCATGGCAGCAGCGGCAGTGAAAAGCTTCCTGAAGTGCCATGCAGGCGGGTATGGGTATCTGTAGAGGCTTGTGGGCAGAAGAGTACAAGTGACTCAGCATCTGTCCCGTGGCTCTGGTGGAGCCTGTTGGGAATGATTTAGCGGTGTTTACTTTCTATTCCTAGCTTGTGTGGAGTCTGCCTGACAGAAGGGAGGAAGAGAGAAAGAACTGGAAAGCCATAAATTGCCTAGAGACAGTTAAACCACCCAAGCAGAGTGCAGATTGACACCAGAGATTAAATAGGAGCTAGGTCTGATGGATCTGTGTAAACCAGTGAGGGAGCGTGCAGGTGACATGGCTTTTGGTAACGATCCCTATGAGAGCCTGGGTACTAGATTAAGAGGAGCATATGTCTTATTTAAGGATATTGTAAGGTTTGCCTGTGGAAGTTGGTTGTGACACTCCACTTCCAAAACAGGTATTGGGCAGAAGTCTGGGCCTGGAAGGTACGCTTAGCTGAAGGGATGGCTAAAAGTGAATGGATTCAGTTTTTGGATCCAAATACACTGCCTGTTGAGTGTCGTGGTGTAGTATCACTTTGACAAAAGCTGATTGCTCCTGATAACTGCCACAGCACTTCTACAGTAATCTCCAAATCATTCTAAAGAGTGCATCGACTACTGCGAGAGCAGGGGTCCTGATTCTTAAATTTTCCTGCAAATAAAATAAGCCATAAAATAGATAATCAGGATGCAATTTAAAAAGCATTCAGAGAGTTAGGAACTCCACACCCAGTATTTTAGAACGCATGAAGTACTCCACACTGGATCAGTAACTTCCAGTTCTTCATTGCATCATTTTCAGTAGTTTTTCAAGAAAGAGGGCAAGCACTTCCTCTGCCATTTTTGTCATATTTTTTGTCTTTAACTGTGTTTCATGTATAAAATTTCCTGTTTCTGGTTTTGATCCCGATTCAGGAGAGAACTGTGAGGGAAGCCATTTAAGAGTCTAAATCCTGTTGGTTTGGGTAAATGTTGCTTCAATTTAAGTACATAATCAAGTATATCCTGAATAGGGATATTTTCCTAAAGAGAGGCATTTCTGGTACTCCGTAAGTACATAGTTTAGTATTTTACTGATCTAGATAATTAAATGCATGTAATGCATACAGAGTATACAAGTTTTATGTCACGTACTGCAAACTGTAATTGACAACAGAAATAGAAATCGCTACATGAGGAAGATCACCGAATCACAGAATGGTTAAGGTTGGAAGGGACCTCTGGAGGTCATCTGGTCCAACCCACCAGCTCAAACAGTGCCACCTAGAGCAGAGATACTCTGGATGCCAGCATGACCCTCTGGCATATTGGCCACTCCTCCCAGTTTTGTGTCATCTGCAAACTTGCTGAGAGTACACTTTGTGTCCAGTTCTGTTTAACATCTTCATTAATGATTTGGGTGATGCTGCCATCCAGAGAGGCCTCCCTTGACAGGCTGGAGAAATGGGCTGTCAGGAAGCTCATCGAGTCCAGCAAGGAGAAGTGCAAAGTCCTGCATCTGGGAGGAGCAGCCCCAGGCACCAGGACACACTGGGGGCCACCCAGCTGGAAAGCAGCTTGGCAGAAAAGGACCTGGGGGTCCTGGTAGACACCAAGCTGAACGTGAGCCAGCAACGTGCCCTTGGCTAATGGTACCCTGGGCTGCATTAGGCAAAGCATTGCCAGCAGGTCAAGGGAGGTGATCCTTCCCCTCTACTCAGCAGTTGAGAGGCCACAGCTGGAGTCCTGTGTCCACTGCTGGGCTACCCAGCATTAGACATGTGGAGATACTGGAGAGAGTCCAATGAAGGGCCACAAAGATGGTTACGGGACTAATGAAAGGCTGAGACAGCTGGGACTATTTAGCCTGGAGAACAGAAGGCTCAGGGTGGATCTTATCAATGTACATAAATACCTGAAGGGAGGGTGCAAAGGGGACAGAACCAGGCTCTTTTTACTGGTGCCCAGTGCCAGGACAAGAAGCAGTAGGTACAAACTGGAACACGTGAGGTTCTGTCTGAATGTCAGGAAACACTTCTTTACTATGCAGGTAACTGAGTACTGGCACAGGTTGCCCAGAGAGGTTGTGGAGTCTCCCTCCTTGGAGATCTTCAAAAGCCAGCTGGACAAGGTCTGGGGGACCGTGCTCTAGGTGGCCCTGCCTGCTTGAGCAGGGGATTTGGACCAGATGACCTCCAGAGGTCCCTTCCAATCTCAGCCATTCTGTGATTCTGCAATTGTCCAGATCATTACTGAAGATGTTGAACAGAACTGGACCCAGTATGGACCCCTGAGGTACACCGCTAGTTACCGGCCTGCAAATAGACTTTGCACCACTGATCCCCAACCTTTAGGCTCGGCCATTCAGCCAGTTTGCAATCCACTTCACTGCTCATCCAGCCTGTACTTCAACAGCTTCTCCATGAGGATCTGACCAGAGACTGTCAAAAACCTCACTGAAGTCTAGGCAGGCTATATTCGCTGCTGTTCCCTAGTCTACCAGGCCAGTCATTTCATCATAGAAGTTTATCAAGTTAGTCAAGCATGACTTGGTGAATCCATGCTGACTACTTCTGTTGGTTGTCTTGCTGCTTTTGTGCCTGTAAATGGTGTCCAGGATCAGCTGCTCAAGGATTATCTTCCCAAGGATCAGGGTGAGGCTGACCACGGTGTAGTTCCCTGGATCCTCCTTCTTGCCCTTTTTGAAGATAGGAGTGACATTTGCTTTCTTCCAGTCTTTGGACACTTGCCATGATCAATCAAAGATTATTGAGAGTGGCCTTGCAATGACATCTGCCAGCTCCCTCACTTGTGGGTGCGTCCCATCAGGATATTTTACCTATGTCTAGGTAAAAAGTTGCTGAGGGTTTTCCTAGCCAAGAAACATTGTCATTGCCTAGCAAGATGTGAATCCTATAAATGCAAGGTCTTTGATCACTACTTTGAATTATCTTTGAGTGAACATTCAAATGTCTGTATTGCATACTCACTTGCAGGTGGTCCAGTAAGTAAACATTGCCACAGATGGCACCATGGTCTGGTGGATAAAGTAGAGAATGCTGCTTGCAGAGGAAGAACCATTCAGGTAAAGAATACTGAAATGTTTTACACTCAGTAGGGATGAAGTAAAAAAAAAGTTGTGGTTTTTTTTGTTGTTTTTTTTTAAGGAGGCAATTTTCTCATTTAAAGAATTTCAGAGACAGAAGAAAAAATATTTCACCTGCTGCAGCCATAAAGCTTTTGGACCCAACCAAGAGGGATATTTGTTTCAAAACACAGATATTTATCCTAGAAATCTGGAAAAAAAATGCACTGCTTTAACATTTCTGATTAAAATGTTTGCTTTATCAGAAATGGTATTTCAAAGAAGAGTGAAATGTCCCTTTTAGGTCTTTCAGTTGAAGGTCAATTAGAGGATAGAAAACCACAGAGCAGAGGATCCATTTCTGCATTGTCATTATTTTCTTTGCAATGCCAACAAGCAAAAGGCAAAAGTATGTCAAATTTGAAATTTGAAAACTATACTGTTTCCCTGTGCTCCATTATAAGCTTGTATATATTGGATTATAGTGTTTTTAATGTATATTAGAGCTTGAAGAGGCTTACATTAAATGTGCAAGGAAGGAGAGCAAGTCTTTGTGCATTGCTGGAAGTAGTGGGGCATTACTACAACTGATCATATTGATCATATCTTACAGGACAATTTATCTGTGGTTTATGGAACAAAATATGTCCTTACATGATCCCTCCTATATTTCTGTATGTTACACACAAAGGGGTGACATAAAGGTAGACATGTGCAATATAGTGATACAGAGACAATTCTGTGCTCACTAGGAGCAAAGTGTATTTTAAAATTACTCCCCATCATTTTCTTCTTCAAATGAGTCAGTTCCCACTTCTTCGTAGTCCTTCTCTAGGGCAGCTAGGTCCTCTCGGGCCTCTGCAAATTCTCCTTCCTCCATGCCTTCACCCACATACCAGTGCACAAAGGCTCTCTTGGCGTACATCAGATCAAACTTGTGGTCAAGCCTTGCCCAGGCCTCTGCAATGGCTGTGGTGTTGCTCAGCATGCAGACTGCTCGCTGAACCTGGGCTAGGTCTCCACCAGGAACTACTGTAGGAGGCTGGTAGTTGATGCCAACCTGGAAGTAGGAATATGAGAGAAGTAAGAAAAAGAGCAGAAAGCAGTCAAAGAGTGGAAAAAAAATGTGAGTAAAGTTACAGATGCTGTGGTAGAGTGGTGTCGCTATCAAAACTACCAAATGGCAAATGACATAAAAACTAATAAGATTATACACAGTATGATATGTCATCATTTTAATAGCTGTTTAATGCACACTGGCAACTTCCTAGCTTTTTTTAACAGCTACTCAACACTGAACGTACAGTTTCACTAAGATACTCTATACAAACTAATACAGAAAGTTAGTTCCCGGTTAAAAGTGTTTAGTTTCATAAGCCAGCTATTTGTATGACAAATGTTTTCCACTGTTAATGTCTGTATTGTTGTAGAAATGATGTTTCTCAGCACTACTATGTAGCCAGAGGAGAGAGGCTGTATAATATTTCTGGGTGGGATGGTTAACTGACAGCTTCAGTAATATCAGCATTACCTTTATTGAATGTATTGGTTTTGGTATTTCCTTAGTTTTAGTTGCTGCTTCAGAGGGGAACTCACTGTCTTTTTCACAGTTCAGCTCTGAAATTAATACCTCTGTAGATTTTAACTCAAACACTTCAAATTTCCACTTACTTAAATATTTACAAATCTGTGTCATTGGGATGTCTGAAGGAGAAAGGGCACATTTTATACACACACACCTTTCTAAGGTTCATTCTTCTCACTAGTGAAAAGCACGCAAGATCTAAAACTTTAAATACAAGCTTTCAGCTGGACTTTAAATGTTAAAGAGAAACTCATGGCATTCTCACCTTGAAGCCTGTTGGACACCAGTCAACAAACTGGATAGTTCTCTTGGTTTTGATGGCAGCAATTGCTACATTGACATCTTTGGGAACTACATCACCACGATAGAGCATGCAGCAAGCCATGTACTTCCCATGTCGTGGGTCACACTTCACCATCTGGTTGTTGGGCTCAAAGCAGGAGCTGGTGATTTCAGCCACCGAGAGCTGCTCGTGATATGCTCTGTCAGAAGAGATGATGGGGGCGTAGGTCACTAAGGGGAAGTGGATGCGCGGGTAGGGCACCAGGTTTGTCTGGAATTCTGTCAGATCCACATTGAGGGCACCATCAAAGCGCAGCGAGGCGGTGATGGAGGAGACAATCTGGCTGATGAGGCGGTTGAGGTTAGTGTAAGTTGGGCGCTCAATGTCCAGGTTTCTGCGACAGATGTCATAGATGGCCTCATTGTCCACCATGAAGGCGCAGTCTGAGTGTTCCAGGGTGGTGTGCGTGGTGAGGATGGAATTGTAGGGTTCCACCACAGCGGTGGAGACTTGAGGGGCTGGGTAGATGGCAAACTCTAGCTTGGACTTCTTTCCGTAATCCACGGAGAGGCGCTCCATCAGCAAGGAGGTAAAGCCAGAGCCGGTGCCCCCACCAAAGCTGTGGAAGATCAGGAATCCCTGCAGTCCAGAACAGGCATCAGTCTAGAAACCAAAAGAGAAAGTGAAGGAATAGGAGCTGAAAAAGAATGGAAAGACTACATTTACTACATTTGCTTATTCTGAGGTGAAGGAGAGAGCAGTCATCAGCTATATAGAGCACTGATTTCAGGTCAAGTTTTTTTGAGAAAGAGACAGTGATAATCCTGTTCTGTGCTTTCTTCCCTGGCTCAACTTTTGACATAAAAATTAGCCTCTAAGCTATGGAGTTTCTTTCTATGAACTTCACACTTCTTTCCGTTAGTCTAACTGAAACCAGCATTGTACCTAATCTACCCTTCTATATCAGTCTTGGTGCTCTAGTGCTGTGCTAATGATGAAGAAATACATATTCAGAATCATCTCTTAAGAATATCTGGAGCCACTCAGGTGGGAAGTGAACTACTGGACTTCTCTCTCTTGGACTAGTAATGATGCCTCTGTATGTCTTGCAATTTCTTTTCTGAACCATTGGTTTGATTTGTAGCTAGCAAGCTTCCCGTTCTGCACTTCTTCCTTCAGCAGAACCAAACTGCTATTACAAAACTACTGGGACTTACCAGTTTACGAACACGATCAAGTACCATATCAATGCTTTCTTTGCCAATGGTGTAGTGGCCGCGAGCATAGTTATTAGCTGCATCTTCCTTTCCAGTGATCAGCTGTTCTGGATGAAAAAGCTGCCGGAAGGTGCCAGCTCGCACTTCATCTGAACAAGAAAGAAAAATTGTAAGAAGCTGCATGGCTGTGCTCCAGCGCCAACAAGTTGCTTCTTGTTGGCAGTGATGCAAGCTTTCAGTCATGGGAAGTTATGACCCAAAAATGACCCAAAAAACAGATGCTGATGGGAAGGGAAAACTGTTTCCTAAGAATTTTTTCATTGTTGCATTCTGTTGATTTACTGTGGGACTTGTATCCATCTGCAAAAGCTGTTCTTTTCTCAAGAACTTGTTGGTTGTACAGCCTGTATTGACAAGGACAAATCATGAGAAAAACAGTGTGACTTGGAAGAAGAAAATCAGGTTCCTCCCAGGTGCCTCAATTTTTAGAAATGCCATTTTTCCTGGAAGGAAACTGTCAGGCTCCCACTTCGAGTCCAAAGTGAAGAAAAGCAGAACTCAGAAGGCAAAAATATCATGAAAAACAGAACCAAGAGTTAAAGGTTTTTGCAAAGAAAAGTCATACAAACCATGAATACCAGCTATTGAACTGCTGGTGATCCTGCCATTCCTAGGTTTGTAAAACCTATAGAGATAAGAGAGTCATGACAGAATCTGACATTCATTGTCACAAGAAAATTAATTTTATGCTGTCTGATGGTAGACCAAGATACAAAGGATATGCTTCTTTGTTCCAGTGGAGACTGGTGACACACCATGGTGATAGTAGGAAGGAAGAGTAAGCTCTTTTCCATTTTCCATGTTTATTTTTATACTGACCTACTACAGTTGGTTCCAAGTCCACCATTACAGCCCGTGGCACATGCTTCCCAGTGACTGTTTCATTGAAAAATGTGGTAAAAGAGTCATCATAGTTGAGTTGACTGTGCTGATCCTTGAAGGTGCCGTCTGGCTGAATGCCATGCTCCAGGCAGAAGAGTTCCCAACATGCATTTCCTATCTGAACTCCAGCCTGGCCAACATGAATGGAGATGCACTCACGCTAGGGAGAGAGAGCAGAGAGAGGGTCAGGAAAACCAATGTGCGTTAATATTCCTTACAGGTACTTTTTCCCAGCTTTTCAAAAAAATGTTTAATTGTCACTGGCAGCATTTCATTTGTTTGTTCAACCTCCTGACTACAGTGAGACTGTACATATACAGACCAAAGGTTGGGACAATTCTTTAAAAAATGGAGTACATAAGTACATGAAAGCAAGCAGAAAAAAAAATTATAATTTCAGTTACACAAAACGCACCTTTCCTCCTATGGATTGGCTATGCTGAGGAACACATCCCAGTTGAGTTTATTTTTACTTCTGGCTGGAACCTGACACAGCCATATGGTATTTTTCAACCGTCTGTAACCCTAGACAGGTGATGTCTTTTGATCCTTTTACCCTCTGATAGCACACTAGAGTGGAAAGTTGGAAGAGCTCCTTTCGTCAATATCCACCTCAGGAAATGATTTCAGATTCTCTTGGTTGAAACAAATATTCTTTCAAGCTCCTGAACCAGCTGTGAATTTTACACTGCAGGCCCACTGCTTATTAAGGTGGTGTCACTGCATATAATGTGCTTATTTACGTAATTCTGAGCATAGTTCCTGTGATAGCCTGCAATTTTAATGAAAAGAAAACAACATATGTAATACCAGGCTAAACTAGGCAGGTGCCAACTACTGAAAAGCCTTTACACTTAAGAGTACAGGAGAATGAAGAACCTGGTGCTGGATTTCATAAGTTCAGAAAAAGAATCATAAAGCAGATGCTTCTGAGTTGGTCCGGACTATTATGACATTGAGTGAAGGGAAAGACAGTTTTGTAAGTAAAGGCGGTTTCAGACCGCATGGAGTTTTTCAACCTCAGTTTCTGCTTTGGAACAATTGCAATTACAGTCTTCTGAGCTCCACCTTTGTGATCTCAATGGCCCTGTCTATCCTAGTGAGTAAAAAAGTCAGGATAGCCTGTACTGATTGATAATTAGCAAACACTCTGGCACAGTTTTGGCTTATGCCAGTTCATACTTCTGCAAACAATGCTTGGGCACCATTCAGAGGACACCTTGTCAAGAATGGTTTCCAGAGAGCAGCTCGCTGACCACTGCCTGGCTTTGGAGGGGGAAAGAGACTCCTAAGTATGAAGTGGGCCCGTGCTACCTGGTCTCAAGGCCAGAGAATGGTCCCCACTCTTTTTTAGTTTGTAATGTAGATATATCCAATACCATAAGAGCAGATGTAGCCAGTTAACTTTATTATTATTATTATTATTATTTTGTAACTGCTTATTGTGCAAACTCATCCTGTGACCTGGCAGTCAAATATATCTTCCCCCAGAACTAAATCCTCAGGCAGAATGCATGACCAGCAACATCTCTGGAGCAGTTTTCTTCACAAATTGGCAACATCTGCATTTTAGAAACACAACTAAACATATTTTTTCAGAAGCAAGTGGAATTTTAGAAGTCACCACTGCCACAGGTAGTCATCCTCAGAAGTTCAAGTGAATGTGGAAAATCAATCTAAATATTTCATTCAAGGAAATACATTATTTCTATGCAGGACTCATTTTTAAGTTGCTGACTCTGAGCATTTGCAGCAGCATGTGCAACATGCTCTCAAGTGTACTTGTGCAACCCTGTTTTTTTTCAATTGAGTTGTGCAAAAGTATCTGAGTTATTGGAGTGCTGATGGGTCTTCATTGACTGGTATGTTGCAGTGGAGTCTCAATTTGAAGGATTACTCAGGAGATGTTGAAGGCAAATTTGGGCTTAGCGAGTTCAATTAATGCTGATTTTGCACAGTACAAGCTCTTGCTCTTCATTTAGATCCCAATGTGAATCTACGAGGCTGACAGCGAGAAAAAAAAATCTCTTTCCTTTTAAGCACAGAAATGAGTCAGGGTGACTTTTTAACAGAACATCTTTTAGAGCAAAGTCCAATTAAAAATCAAGCAATACTTGGAACCTTTTTTAAAATCAGTAGAGTAATCAATCTGTTTTTTTTCACAGATGGAACAAGTGAATGTTGCCTTAGAAAGTATTGTAGATCTTAGTATAGGCTACAGTTGAAAACTGCAGAACCAGTTCCTTTCCTTTTAGACTGAGCTTCCAGTGGCACTGGTTTGAAGCAGTATCTCAACTCTGCCTTTTGAGACAGGCTTCCTGCTGTGACTCCTGGCTTCAGTTCCCATTTTCTCCTATCCCGGCTATCATTTGGAAATATTCTGACAAGTAGAGGAGACAGTAACAAATAGATTTCTAATTTTGCATAGTAAACAGCTTCAAAATAGATATTAGACTTTTAGCAGGAAAAAGAGTGGGCCTTCTTCAGAGTCACAGGCAGAGTAAACTGATCTCTACATGATATTTAAATTTTGAGCATACTCCAAACTCGTATTTCACATTGCATCACTAGTGTACTAGGAGCTATCGTACAAATTGTGGACCTGACCTTTTATCCACCAAGAGACAGTAGAAAGGGCCAGGTCCTTTATGAAACCAAACCTATGACTGCTTTGACTGTTAAAAAACAGATTACTACCTGGCTTAAGTATTTACTGTAGAAAGACAGCCTTTAGTCTTGCGGATATTCACAGCTATTCCTGAAGCACACTCACTACCCTAAGTCGAGAAGGCTTGGTCTGCCTTAAGGCATGGCAAACATATGGAGCCATGTATCTCGCCTGTGAAATGAGCGCTCTCGTTTTGGACCTGCAGCTGTATTGGCAGAAAATAACATAGTTCTCCGCACCAAAATAAGGCTCAGTGCTAGACATAAATTGGTACAAGGTGATTTTTTTTCCCATAAGAGGTTTTGAGAGATTTCTGTGGATTATAAAAATAAATCTTTAAAAATCTTTTTTACTTACTTCAACACATACACCTATAAAAACCTTCATGCACTCTAGAAACACACATGTATACACTGTATGGCTGTGAACAGTACAGCCATTGGGAGTAAATTAATATAAAACAAACACAAAGGTAAGTAACTTTTCTGTTTTATTTCAAAAGGATTGTCTCATATGAAAATGAACCTGTCTTGAGAAAAATATAGTCATAACAGATAGTACTAGAAAGCTAAGACTCCAGATCTAATTTATCTTATTATTCTACTAATGAGAGACTCTCTGAAGAAAACGGTGGTTCAGCATGCCTTACAGCTCCATGAGGTATTCTGATGCTCCTTTCCCGTCCTTTATGTTGTAACCAGTGAGTAAGATCAGACTTTGTGGCACAAACCTCTGATAATGGCAGATCCCCCTGACTGCACTTGCCCATAATCCTCCCGGTCCCTGTGTGACTGGTGATCCCACATTCCCCCTTACCATGGTGTCTCTCCAGTGGTGTTTCCGTCCCTCTCGGATCAGTGATGGCAGGTCTTTGCAGGAGCCCTGCTCTGAGCTGCCGGGCGGGAGGCAGCCTGGGCCAGCACGGGGCACCTGCTGCTGCACTTCAGTGTCACAGTGCTGTGGGGAATAGGTCACAGACTCCTACTACATCACTGCCTCCGGCCCTCCCAGCCGCCCCATGTATGCAAATTCATGCAGACAGGCAGGGCTCATGTACCCCAGATTTCAGATTTAGTCCCATCTGGTTCTGATTTGAGTGCTGCCATGTAACATGCCTCACACTATACTTTGTAACACCTGAGTACTATACATACGTGTCACATACAAGAGACATGCCATCCCAACTCCCTGTTCTGCCAGCATGCACATGTAGACGAGAATCATTCCTAAATTCCAATACAGAAGACCAAGAGGGCATAAGGGAACAAATGAATGGAAAATAGAAGGACAGAAGAAAAAGAAAAAATTGAGCATTGGAAAGTAAATATAGTTACCATTTTGAAGTGTGCTCTACCAGTGCTCTTAAATGCTGGTCTGACCTCTTTCTGCCCATACTCCAGCTGCCTCTCTGTTAATGTTTCAATTACTTCTATTGCTTCTCTTTCCACATGCAGTCATCTGGGCTGTCAGCAGTATGGGGCAGCATTCAGTATAGAGACTAACTTGTCTGCCCAAACACAGAAAGAAATTTGATTCTTGTTGCAGTGCTTATTGCAAGAAATAGCTGGAGGCATCACACAAATGTTCAGACACTAAATTAGGGCAGTTGCCTCCACCATTTATTATTTGCTCCTTCTGCATTAGCTCAGCATTGGAAGGAAGAAGCTTCTCAGTGAAGAAATCCTCATGATTTCAACTCTTAGGTTACAAAGAGGGAAGCACTCTTAATTACTTGAATCTGAGTATTATGTATCCCATCTTTAGAAATATGCTGCTTAGTAGGATGTTTAATCAGCAGAAATTAAAATTTACAATTCCTAAATTTTAGCTTAGTCTACTTTGACATGATATTAATAGATGTTCTGCCATTGTTGGCAACCAGCATCTAAGTATCTTCTGCTTTAACTCCTGCATTTTAACAACATGAAGTAGGTCATACTGTTTTTTTATAAGCTCACATTTACTTTGGTATATTGTTTTTTTGTTGTTGTTTTGTTGTTTTGTTGTTGCTGTTGTTGTTTTTTGTTGTTGCTGTTGTTGTTGGTTTTTTGTGTTCTTTAAATAAACCTGCAAATGTCTCCTCTCTGATTTTGGCTAAGAAGAGCTACAGAGATTTCTGGAGCCACAGATATTTTTTACAGAGGAAGAATTCCCATGATAATTTCTGTCTACTGCTTCTCCAGAAAGCCATCAGATGATAGCTTTAAGGCTGAGGAATGGATTGCTCTAGTGTTCTTCTCCCAGTGGAACTTGTAACATTCCAGTCAAGCTCCAGCGTGCTAGGCAATCTGAAGTGTTAATGCTCGCAGCTCCAGCAGATATAGAGCTCTGTGCAGAGAATCATCTCAGGAAAAAAGTCTCACAGCAAATACTTTAGGCAACCCACTATCCAGAACCTCTTTGGCATTCTTTGAGTCAGCATGTCAGATCTCACAGCTACAAAAGCCAAACGAGCTCTGTGAATTACTAAAATATTTGCAACTTTGTCCATGTCTGCACTTTTTCTGCTCTTCCATTGCCCCTCTCCTCTCTTCTGAAGTAGGCAATAAGAGCACCTGCACCTCTTTGAGTCAGTGCTAATCATTCTTCTGCCCCCCCCCCCCCCCCA
>VXAA01006076.1:725856-743755 GCA_013399115.1 Anseranas semipalmata
CACTCAAAATCAGCTGTCCCAAGACCCACAGACTCACCAATCTTGTGTTGCCCCACCAAACAGAGTCTGGGTGAAGCCTCAGAGTCTCAGTGAAGTCGCATTGGTCAAACACTTCTGGGGAGCAGGGAATGACAGTCTTGAGAGGTGTCCCTGGGCAGCAGGAGTGCAATGGCTATGTCCCCTCTGTCTGGAGTCAATTGAGGTTGGAGAGTCTGGGACTAAGGCTACTGTTTTTGCATTTCTCACAGACACATAGCTAAGAAAATGGCTTTTGCAGCCCCTCTTTAAACCAAAGACAGTGCTCAACCTGCTCTGTCTTGAGATAGCCCATCAACTCAGGTGCTGGAAACACGTGCTGGTCTTGTGTGAAGGTCAAAAACACAGTCCCAAAAGCCCTGCAGAAGACTTGGGCATATTATTTTTCATGAAGTGTGGATTTCCTTATGTTGTTCTGTCCACCTGTATTTCTGAGTACTTAGGCAGAAAGCCCTCAGCCCTGATTTAGAGGGTATCCTGAAAGCACAGCGTGGGACTGTGCTCCCAGGTACTGGTGAGTTTTGTTGACTCCGGAGTGGGCCTCTAGGCCTTCTCTGGAGAAACATCAGGCAGATGTCCTGGGCCTGAACAGTTGGAAAAAAGTTGTCTTGCTCGATGCTGTCATTCAGCCTGTGTGGGCAGATGGTGAGCTTGTAGGGGCAGTCACTCAGCCTCTCTGTGGTGTATGGAACAAGCCTCTATGGGACATGCCCTGCATGAGGAAGGCTGAGAGCCCAGAGGCCTGGTCTAGGCCTGCCCACTTCAGCTTTCGCCATGCAACACTGGTAGATGATGACAAGGACTAGACAGGGTTAATTACAAACAGCTCTGCCACAGAGTCTTGAGGTGTGCAAATAAGTGAATTTGCGATGAGTGCTAGAGTGGCTTTGCTGATACACCACAGGGCTTGTGAATAGGCCTGCTCCTAAGGGTGATACGCAGACTGGACATGGCTGGAACAGTCTGGAGCTTTAAGGGCTTCCTGTGCTGTGATTTAGGTGCCCTCCAGAGCTACACAATAAAGCAGCGGAGTTGTGAGTTATTATCTCCAATTGTTCATGATATTATCGAAATCAGCCTCTTAGAGGGATTAAAAAAAAAGAAAAAAAACAGCTCAGCACTCTCATACAAAACCCAACCCTTTATTTAAAAATAGTTACCTCTCTGAAAATAGCATTTTTTGAATTATCTAGAGCTTAGAGGTACTGTACAACAGATCCTGAGCTGAGAACCACTAAATCCTGTGATCTACCAGTTCTCTTCTGACTAGAGATCAAAATATGTTAGCAGGCAAATGAAGGATAGTAACTTCTTTATCTCATGAAAGCTACGTCCTCTGGCAGATGTGCAGCACTCCCTACAGATACAGTTATGTAAGTGACTCACTCAAATAGTCAAAGAATTGTAGATCAATTTAGAACAATAATGTGCCATCTTACAAAACAGTGATCTCCTAAGAAGTTCTTCAGTGATTATACAAAAACCTTTCTTGCTTTTAATTTTATGTGTGTGTAGACAGTACACGGTGCATGAAAGTCGTTGCATTTCCCACACGTTGTGATACCTTCTTAAGTTAGGTGAATGAAGATACAAATGCTTCCCTGTGTCCCCTATAGAACTCCATCTTGTCATTCTGTTGCCACCTACTGGGAGAATTCACAGCATCTCGTTTCAGGTGTTTCTGAAATCCCAGTCTAGTATTTCAGTTTCTACATAGGACTCTGCTATATTGATAAGAGATTGTCTTTTAGGGATTATCCCCAAAACAGAGAACTGCACTGTATATTTTTAATATGATTTTTAAATAAAGAAACACGAAGTACCTCTTGGGATACAGTTTCAAGAGTTATTTCCTTTTCGGTAAGAATTGTCATATACAACATTTCTATATGTGTGTCAAAAATTGTAGAATTTGATCCGGACTTGCAGAATTATCTCCCATAGTATTGGAATTTCAGAACTACAGTTTTTAATATAAAGACCAACCATTCATTTTGCAGATAAAAAGGCAAACTACAACAGTGATTTTTCTGGATATGTCTGCTTTTCTTTGAGACCCTTTAGCAAACCTAATACAAACTGTGCTACCAGAAAGGGGACAACATTCCTCCTCAACAGTTTGGGCAAAACATAATGCATTTCTGTAGCCCTTCTGGAGTTGTATGTGATGAGTATATGTTTCAGTGAAAACACTGTTTTTCTTTAAATAAATTTATTTATTAAAGATCAATAATAAATCCAGCATTAAAATAACATTATGGTGTATATTAAAGGGATTTGGTCTGTCCTCCATCCCCTCCAGGGACCCTCCAATGTCTCTTCAACATTGAAGAAAAAAACCTTCCAGATAACCATGAGCACATAAGCAAGTCAGACATACATGGAAAGACAGACATAACATCAGCACAACAGGATTACTGTCTTGCTTCAGGTATTGTTCAAGCACAGGGCTGCTTGACAGGTACCCCCAGTCAGGATTTGCTTTACCTTCTATTACCTTTCCTATGCTTTTCCTCCCTTCCTAAATAGATGCACAAGCCACCAGTTTTTTACCACTGTCCCTTTTCTCCTGATTTTACACCTTTATTTGTAATTTCAGCTTTAATTAGTACCCCCAGTAAGCCAACACCCCCTTCACTATCTGTTGGTATCTTACATTCAAGGGGAGTCCCCAGAACTCCCCTTTCACTATATGCAATGTCCAGTAGCTTCTCCTGCCATTATCTCATTAGTTTAAACACAGGTTAGGGTTAGCCAGCCACTTTTCTTGTTCCATTGTCTGATGGAACTGGTAATGCTTCTGTCCAGCATGCCACAAGCTGGTCATTTTAAGGCCTTTGACTCAGTCATAGAACTATTCATTTAGGAATTACAACAGAACTGTCATCATACTTGCACCTCCAGACCGGTCTAGTTATGATTGCTGCACAGTTGCTGCACAAGCATATCATGCTCTAAACTCCTGCTGAAGTGAAGAGTTGTCCAAATTGTGTCCCTACTCCTGGCAAAAGCACACCTCCTAACCACCCCACACTCTGGATTGTGTAGAAGCAAGGGCACTAGGACTAGCAATGTGTTCTCGGCACCAACAGAGTTCTCATTGCATCTTAAACTGGGACAGCTTTACAAACATTATGTTTTGAATTGATATGAAATAAAGACTGAGAAGTGCAGGTAACTTCTCATCACATAGTGTCTGTAGTAATTGTGTGGGATATTTTGAAGCAACAGAGTTCCTCAAATAATATTACAGCTGCATGACTGTATCTTTGTGTTGAATAAATGACAGTACAGAAGACAGAGGGACTCTTACTTCCACAAGTAAACTTCCTTTCAGGATATATTAGCAAAAAATATGATGCCTGTTGCCTTCTAAGGCGAAGTGACTAATGATTAGCTTGTTATGTATCCTGCACTTACTGTCTTGTGATCCAATAGTGGAGAACTCACACTGTTTACAGTCTACTAAGATGGCAATGAACTTGGTATGTGTGAGACAAGCAAAAATGCAGCGACATGAAATAAAGAGACATAGAGACAATCATATGCACAGAAAAAGGCAGAGTGAATTTTAAGGTTGCCCTGCCTCATTTTCTTCTTCAAATGAGTCAGTTCCCACTTCTTCGTAGTCCTTCTCTAGGGCAGCTAGGTCCTCTCGGGCCTCTGCAAATTCTCCTTCCTCCATGCCTTCACCCACATACCAGTGCACAAAGGCTCTCTTGGCGTACATCAGATCAAACTTGTGGTCAAGCCTTGCCCAGGCCTCTGCAATGGCTGTGGTGTTGCTCAGCATGCAGACTGCTCGCTCAACCTGGGCTAGGTCCCCTCCTGGTGTAGCCGTGGGAGGCTGATAGTTGATCCCAACCTGCAAACAACAGTAGAAAAGACAGTTGCATAAAAAGAGTTACTAGAAAAGGGATAAAAAGAGGCAATAAACAGGTTAAGAAAATTGTAGAGCCACTGGTGGGGGGAAGGAAAAGAGGTACGGAAAAACCCAAATCATGTCAGTGAAATCCCTGTTAAGTCTAATGTCATTCAAGATACTGTTTTGTGTGCAAGTCAATTCCTACTCTCACCCAAGAAAAATAAAGAGACAATAACCAGGACTGTCAATGAAGAGAAACACAAAAATCTGTTGGTATGCTTGACAAAATTGGCAAAAATGTCTCTTCATGGAGATGTTGTAAAAATGTTTCACTTACCAACAATGTATTATTGATATTGTTTTGGGTTTCTGTTTTTTTAAATCTCGTGGAAGAAAATCTCAACAGTGTCCATAGAATGTAAGGCTTACCTTAATCTTTCTTCTAGAATGCAATTTTTTTATGTTTAAAGTCTTACAGGGTTGACATTCTCCCGTTACTGAATACAAAATACTATATACACTCCCATTTACTTAAATGTTTATGAGTCTGTGTCAATGGGCTGTCTGAAGGGGAAAGGGCACATTTTAAACACACACACCTTTCTTAGGTTCATTCTTCTCACTAGTGAAAAGCACGCAAGATCTAAAACTTTAAATGCAAGTTTTCAGCTAGACTGAACTTGCCCTTAAAACATGAAAGAGAAGCTCATGGCAGCACTTCTCACCTTGAAGCCCGTTGGACACCAGTCAACAAATTGGAGGGACCTGTTGGTCTTGATGGCAGCAATTGCTACATTGACATCTTTGGGAACTACATCACCACGATAGAGCATGCAGCAAGCCATGTACTTCCCATGTCGCGGGTCACACTTCACCATCTGGTTGTTGGGCTCAAAGCAGGAGCTGGTGATTTCAGCCACCGAGAGCTGCTCGTGATATGCTCTGTCAGAAGAGATGATGGGGGCGTAGGTCACTAAGGGGAAGTGGATGCGCGGGTAGGGCACCAGGTTTGTCTGGAATTCTGTCAGATCCACATTGAGGGCACCATCAAAGCGCAGCGAGGCGGTGATGGAGGAGACAATCTGGCTGATGAGGCGGTTGAGGTTAGTGTAAGTTGGGCGCTCAATGTCCAGGTTTCGGTGGCAGATGTCATAGATGGCCTCATTGTCCACCATGAAGGCACAGTCTGAGTGTTCCAGGGTGGTGTGCGTGGTGAGGATGGAATTGTAGGGTTCCACCACAGCAGTGGAGACTTGAGGGGCTGGGTAGATGGCAAACTCTAGCTTGGACTTCTTTCCGTAATCCACGGAGAGGCGCTCCATCAGCAAGGAGGTAAAGCCAGAGCCGGTGCCCCCACCAAAGCTGTGGAAGATCAGGAATCCCTGCAGTCCAGAACAGGCATCAGCCTGAAAGCCAACAGGAAAAGTGAAAGAATAAGTGAACATACCTTAAAATTACACCCTCAGATAGAAACAGCAATACCCACCCCCAATGCACAGCCAAAACTTCAGCAGTTTTGCCAGAAAATCCACATCATCTGTTTTCCCCTGTAAATCTCAGGCTAGAGTATCACTAGAGCAATATATTTTTTTTTCCTTACAATAATAATGGTACAGAAATATTTGAGGTTTTCCATTTAAGTCTTCCACTCATGAAAACTAAGATGGGACATCGAAGAACTGTGTTTCTCTGTTCTGAGCCAATGACAATAGTAAAAGCAAAACGAGAGCCACTATCAAAAAAATATATGAAGTTTTATTTCCCCTCCCACCCACCAAAGGTCTTGCTTCCAATGTAATAATGCATACCAGTTTGCGGATACGATCTAATGCCATGTCAATTTTGTCTTTGCCAATGGAGTAGTGGCCACGTGCATAATTATTTGCTGCATCTTCTTTTCCAGTGATCAGCTGTTCTGGGTGGAAAAGCTGCCGGTAGGTGCCAGTCCGCACTTCATCTGAACAAGAGAGAAAAAGTATAAGCCAGGATCATCCCTAAAGGTAAGGGCATAGTCCTGCTATTCAGTGATCTGAACTTTGGCACACAGAAGAGTTAATTCATTTCAATTTTCCAAGATTGGTTCTATACCGACCTACTACAGTTGGTTCCAAGTCCACCATAATAGCCCGGGGCACATATTTTCTAGTGCTTGTCTCTCTGAAAAATGTGGCAAAAGAGTCATCATTGCTGGGTTGGTCACTGAAGGTGCCATCTGGCTGAATGCCGTGTTCCAGACAGAAGAGTTCCCAACACGCGTTGCCAATTTGAACTCCGGCTTGGCCAATGTGAACAGAGATGCACTCACGCTAAAGTGGGAAGATAAGGGGAATGGTGAGAAGAATCAATGAGTATCCTAAGAGTCTATAAGCTGATCCTATCTGAAACCCCACATAAACCAATGATTACAAAATTTTCCACAAGACTGGAATTAACAAAAAATGTTCTAACACTTATTTAAAAATAGGAAGATAAATATTTTGTCATGTTAGAAAGAAACAATAAGGACAACAGCTAGAGATTTGCAACCGTGTCTACACATGGTGTAGAGTAGGTACATGGTCTATGTGTAAGTGCATGTAAGCCCATACAGATAGAAAAACTCTGCGTAGGTGTACAAAATAAACTATAGTATGTCCCAGCTGAGGAATATCAGCTAGGTCCAATTGTCTAGGACAAGACACAACTATGCTGTCTTACTGACGTATAGATAAAGCAAAGGGAATTAATTATCTTCTGATCACTGAACCTTCTGTTGAACATGTGTGTTGGACAAGTTTGTAGAAATTAAATTAAAGTAACAGGAATTAAAGTGCCCTCATTAGCTTAATTAATTCAACTACTGATTGTTTCAGCTCATTCCCTGGGCAATTTAAATTCAATTTAACACATGAAGAGTTAACTTCATACTCAAGAGAACTTGGTACTCTTTGTGTGTTAGATTAAATTAATCTCCTGAGAAATCCTTCTCACACATACACTTCTGTAATCACGGCTGGTCAGTCAATAACCAGTTTTTGAAGCATTTATTATTATGTCATGCACAAAAATTGGTAACAGAGATCTGTAACACTAAATATAATTTCACATTCAAAAAAAAAGAAAAGTGACTCCTTCTGTTGGGTTGTTACGTAGACTCCCAAGTACTATGAACTTAAAGGATTCTCTCAAAAATACTCGTGTTGGACATGGTATATTTAAATATGAATCTCTTGGCAGATGATTCCCATCCAGTCCTAGGGAGAATCTAGGGAAATGTCCAGATTTCCTTGCTCTTGATCTTAATATTCACAAGCTAGTATGAAAAGGCCATTAATACCGGGTTGAACATTATGTATTCAAAATGCATCCAGAGTAGCTTCCCCCAAAAAGTAAAAGTATGTTCCAACCCCATGCTTCTTTTCCTGCATAAGATTTCCCTTAAAGTAAGCATTAATACAAATGTAGCTGCACATCTTGGACTCCATTTATTGAGCAAGAAGCTAATACAATAGTTTGTTTGCAGACTGGGAACAACATTTGTTGCCCCCAAAAATGAACAGTTATTTCCCTTTAGAAATTTCCTATCCACATACAATCTCAATAAACCCACTGTAGTTTACCAAACAAGGCAGAAATAGAGATGATCAGTTCTGCGTACCATATAATCGTAAGAATTCCAATTTATGCACTTGCTGAATAGTTAGTTCAAAGAGGGCTCTTAATCCCTCATCCTCTCAACAGCACAGAGATCTTGCATACCATATTCGGATGCCTGTTTTCTAATTCAAAGACAAACCAAATATCTCAGGGCTCTATCAAAGCCAGGTTCTCCCTTATACTTTCAGACTGGGAAAGAAAAAATGGCCTGAATTTCATAAAACTTCATGATCATGTCATGAATTTCAAAAACTACATGGACAGGTGTGAACAAATACATTCCATTTCATTTGCATTAATTGTATTTTTATTTGAGAGTAAAGCTCAAAAGGGACTGAATATATTTGTGGTACCCTGCTAATGTTTTGAGTATTCTTGTTTGTTCATGGAAAAAAAAATGTTGTTCAGGTAAAGGGAGAAGGTAGTTTCTGGACAGAAACATTTTTTCATTTTGCTATATCTCATCAAAATTGCAGCTCCACTTCTCTTTTCCTCATCAGAATCCTTTCTCCTGGATATTTCAGTTCTGCTGGTTTCTCTAGCTTTCCCTAGTGATTTCCCCAGGGACTGCACAACATCTCACATCCTTCTCCACTGCCACCCCAAGCCAGCTACAGTATGGGAAAATCTGATAGAAGAATCCAGCAGAGGATTTCTGAATCTTCATCCCACTTCAAATTCGTATGTCACTGTCTGTGTCACTGTCTTTAACGAGCTTGTTACACAGCCTAGTAACTAATCAAGGCTACAGTGATACAAGCCCTGATATTATAGTTTGAAGATATATTAATTATAACCTAATTTAGGGTACAGCTGCACTGAAGTTTGAAAGGTATTTTATTTTCAATGTTGCATAAATCCACATGTGTATTATCCCTACCTAGATAAATGCTGAAAGTGATCTCAAGAGCAGAGGTGTAAGTGGATGTTAAAAATAAAACCTCTCGGAGTAGAAGGGGATGGAGAGGAAATAAATGAAAGAAAATTGATTGGGAAGGATTTTTTTTCCTTCCATATTGATTTTAGAAAACTGGTAGCTTGATATGCCAGTGGCAATTGTAAGCGGAAACATTTTCATAAAAAGCTATCCTGCTATAATCACCAAACAGACATCTTTCTGTTTTGTTTTAGCAGAATTTAAATGAAGACATTTGATGTTTTCCTTCCAGTTTGTGGTTGAGAATGGGTTGCACCTTCTACTCAGGCACCCAATTTCCATTTTTGAGTGAAGACTTCTAAAAGGACCCTTGCAGAGTACATAAGATATCTAAATCCTTTTGATGTTTCCATTACATTTGGCAGTACTGTGCCAAGTAGACTTGAACAGTAAATGAGACTTGAACACAGAAACAAAGAAGTATGAGAAGATGGTGACCCCATTAAAATCAATCAAGAAAAATAACTTTTGAATTAATTTTTAAAACAGCGACCCTTAGGAGTTTTACATAATTATATAACATTTCCTGATTCTGTGCTGGAAAATTAAAGATGCAGGAACAGCAGGCACCAAACATGAGAAGAAAAAAAAAAGAAGAAAAAAGATAGCACCCAATTCATCCTCAGTTGTAATTCCACTCTTTAATTGACACTCTTCACAGCATGAATCTGTACCACTTTTTTCCAGCCAGCCTGGAAGACACATGGTTTTAAAAGGAATTGATTTTAGTTCTCTCTTCATTTTGAGTTCCTAATTTAGGACATTTTACAGAGCTTGGTGATCCTAAACAAGTTATTCAGCCCTTTCTAAAAGGGAAAGAAAAGATTAAAATTTCCGAGGTGCCTAATTTCAAAGGCAACCAACTACTTCTGAAAAATGAACCTATACATGAAACTGTTCTACCAATATTCAGGATTTTCTACTAGGTTCAAAAAACTGACTGTGCAATTTAGGCAAACAATGCCTAAATCTATCTTTCTGTAGTCAGATAGAAACCCATCCATTTGTAATCTGGGTGTACCACCCTGCTATTGATTGAAATTAGGACCAAGTAAGAAGCAATAAGGAGACCAAAGTTACACAAATTCAAAAATACTTTAGCATGGTAACTTTTCATTATGCAACTAAATTTCATTATTGTGACACCTGCATTTATTTGTGGCATTGTTCCTTAAGGAAAAAAAAAAATACATGTGTCCGTGTGCTTGAGGGGAAAGAGGACTAGAAACAAACACTAACAGAGGCTCTCGTAGTGCTTACTAACCTCACAAGAGGTTGTGGTAATCTCTTCATTACTCAAGAACTTCTTTTGAAACCAAGCTTGAAAGACTTTTGATAAGATTCACCCAACCTCTCTATTGCAGAATCCTGGACACAGTACAGGAATTACAGAATTTCCCTGGTTTAGGCTACTTAAAAGCTTTAGAGAATTGTGATGGCCTGGGAAGACCCTGGATCATGAACATCCGTCTCTGGTCCCCCTCCCTTAGCCATGGTTCTAACACCGAAACAAAAAAAGTCACTCCAACCTTCCCAACTTCACTCAGATCTCAGCCACAGTAGGGGGAAACAAAGGCCAGACTCATTGCTCATTATCTCATAAAATAATCCGATCCTTTTCTTACCATGGTTTCTCCTGCGTGCTTCCTTTCTTGATTGGAAGTAGAAGCTGTGGTTACTGATGTTTCTACTGTCGTATAAGCAACCTGGTGCAAGAGGGCAGGGCATTCTTTCTTTGCTGGTGGGGGCCCTGCAGCATCACAGTGTGGGCAGGAGAGGTCATAATCTCTCCCGGGCAACCTTCCCATTGCACCCGCTCACCTCTTACATCAGCAGCCGGCGTTCACCCAGCCCTATAGTCTGTTCTTAAGCAAGTTTTCCCAGTTAGTTCTCCATACTAAACATTGTTTTTTAAAAAAAAAGTTACAACTGGTATTAGTAACCAGACTTTTAACAGATAATGGGTGTCTTCACAAATAACTGCTTTCCTTCCTTAAAACGCTTACAACTGGTGTATATGCTAGTGGTAACTCATTATAAAGATTATTAACCATTTCAGAATTTCTTCATTAACAATTTCAAAAGGTGGTATTTTTAAATTGTGTCTTTCTGACAAAGATAACTCCATATCCACCATCCATCTACAGTCAACTTGCTTAACTTCTCCTGATTGAAATGATGTGGGGAACAGGTTGGACTGCGAGGAATTCCACTTGATTGACTATTTGATCATCTGTGGACAAAATACATTGAATTGTGACATTTTTCTTTGTGACACCTGTTCAGCTGATTATAGATAACTGTTCTTCAACCCTTCAGCTGCCTACACTATGGGCCAATACAAGTTCTTTGCATCCAGCAAGAAGATGCAAAAACAAGGAAGTAGAACTGTCATTTGGTCTTACATCTGGAGATACTAGCAGGAAGTTCACATACACGTGGCAGGCCCACACATTCTCTCTGAACAAGCCTTAAAGGGTAGGATTCCTATGGAATTATGCATGGCTACATCTTTCCCTCCATGTTACAATGACAGCACAGAGAAAAAACACAGCTAAAGATAAGTACCGGGTACTTTATTCTCAGTAGAATTGATCTTGGCCATCCCAAGGTACACAGAGACACTTAAATATTTAAGAAAAGAAATATGCTGCATCTTTCACGGAAAGTAATTATCACTCTCTGAACTCCTATGAAAATGCAGGCCTGTAAGTCTCTACTTAATTAACAAGTTGTCTACTTAATTTATATATGCCTGTACAACGAGAACATGTACAGAAACATTTCCAGAAACTATTTCAGAAATCTATAGTGTCAACACATTAAATGCAAAGGCTTTGGTACACTTAATCACAGCACAAATAAGCAACTCTACAATGAAGTAAATAGTCATTTTATTGTGAAAGTTAAATATTGCAGGTTTCATATTAATTGTAAAAAAAAAAAAAAAAAAAAAATCATTTCTGCCTTCTTCCCTCTCATGATGAACTAAATACAATACAAATGCAAAATCAGTAGTACTCAAAAGAAGTGGAGGTTGCTAACCGACAATAAAAATCAAGTTGAAGGTTAAAGTTCTGGTTAATGAGTGGCTATGATATCTAACAGAATTCTAAACATAACTTATGGTCTGCGCAGACCACTGATCCCAACCCCCAAAATGCAGCTCTGCCATTTAATTAAAAGTACTAATAGAAATCTAGAGCAAACAAATGGTTGTTACGTAAACAGCCAAGTACTGTTAACAATTTGGCCTGACTTAGAGGGAAGTTTACTATTCATTAACTGGCTTATAAAGTATGTAGAGCAAGGCCTTGCAAAGTAGGTGGCCAGTACACACAACCTAGTCACTTTTTGGAAGAACTCCAGCCAGACCCTCTGTGTTCGACTCTACCTGGTTTTCCATCCAGTGTTGGTTGCAAGGAGCTGTAACCACACTGACAGCTGGATTACAAAAATCATGTAGCAATATCAAGAAGAGCTCTTCCCTATATACACAGAAATAACTTTTTAATATGGTGAAGCATTAGGTGCTGCTTATCCTGATGTAGAGTCCTACCGGGGGAGGGTATAGGAATGTTTTATGGTTTTGTTTATCTATCTAGGCAAGGTGATTACTGCTTTCTGCATTCATGGGTGACATGTCCCACTTTATCACACAGTAACATTGGAGTATTTCTCTATTGGGATAACTCAAGAAGAACCAGACAGAAAATTATTTTTAGCAGTAAAGATGCAGACTGTTTCAAAGTGGTCTGTCAGACAGTAAAGCAGCAGAGCACACACAGCGTGATGACACCAAGAGGATGCTATCCTTGTAAATTAAACAGAAATAGCTGCCACCTCAGTGTATAGCTATTGCTAGAGACAAATGATCAATTTGAAGGGGGCTACTGTTGTAAGACACTGCAATGGGATATGTATTGGCTACTTTTCACAAGTTTGGTGTGTCAGATAGAATTTGCCTGCCAGGAAGGTGGCTTTGTTCCCCATTTTGTAGTTTTGGCTGATGCTGGTCAGCCTGAATCCTCTTGGCACAGATGGTAGGAAGGCTGGCTACATTTGCCACGGTGGCTCTGTGCCTCCAAGCTGTTCTCTTCTGCACACACAGTTTGCTCCAGTAGAAGCAATATTTAAATTGTCAGTGTGCTCTCCTTTGGCATTGCTCACTGTCAATTGATGATAGGTGGATGGAGAAGAAATTAATTGTTCTACTGCAGACCTCCAATCTCTGCCCCAGGTAGTCAGAAATGGGGTCAGACCGCTAACAGACTGTCTGCAAAGACAGTAATTTGCTTGCCACAGCTCTGGGGAAAGTTTTGGGATCTCAGAGAAATCTCTACCTATTAATAAGCTTTTGTTCCGAATGGCTATCATGTAAATCAGGACCTTAGATATGGTGGTGGGAAGACAGGTTCTAGACACACAGAGACTGACATTTACATAAACAAAGCAAGAGGTAGGGAAAGAGTAAAACCATGCGACAACTTCAATTGTTCAACTTGCAATAATATGGAATATAATTTAAAAAAATAAATCTATTTCCTTACCACCGCCACATGCTCCTAAGGATGACTATGCATCAGGCAAGCACAAAGTGCTGTCATTTGCTTTTAAGAACAGGAGGTGCAGCCAAACAGTATTTATGGCACACCACCTGGGTTTTCTGGCTTAGATATTACTAAAATCAAGAGTGCCTGTATGAGGAGGCATCAGTCACAAGAGAAATCACAGCGTTCAGAATGCAACAGGCTTCATTTTCTGCAGCGCTTTTCTTCCACAGGCTTGTCCTAAATCCCATGCTGGAGGAACTGGGCATTTCAGATGTCTTCAGGCAAAACAGAATATTCCCCTAATTACTGGTACTCCATTAACTTTGACAGTCATGCTTCCAGGAATGCTGTTTCAGTTGTTCAGTGAACTGCCTGGTATTTGCAAGGATGGAACCTTCTTCCAAACCATCTCAGTCAGCATACTTCATAACTGTTTATACAACCCTCACTCAAGAGCTACATCCAAAGCAAAGTGTTTTAAAAGGAGGATCTTAATCAGTTGTAGATTACAGAAGGAGTGGCTTTACTCTAGAGTTGGACAGAACGGTGCTGAATAGCCAAGGAAATGTCAGGAATACTTGGCGTGGTTTCAAAATCCATACAGCACCGTTCTCCGTCTGAAGAAAGGAAGGTACTGCTACACAGGAGTTCACAGATGGTCATCTCCATTAGGACACTGATCTCAGTAGTCCTTGAAGAGCCTCATAAAGTCCTCAAGACAAGCTGATACTTTTGCAGCAGCAGAGAAAAATGTGTTCTGTGGTGGAATACAGTTACTCTCGAATTGGAGGCCTATGGATTGGAGACAATACAGCTGCCCAAGCCTGTCGGAAGAGCTGGACCAGTTTGCAAAGGAATGGCAATGACGTGGGAGAAGCTGCAGAGCAAAACAAAAAGTTTTACCTTTTATAATGAAAGGCTGTCTTGCTAAGATAAACATAATGAGAAAGAACTAATCCAGCTAGAGTTAATGGAAACCTAGGTATCTTATTTCCTTCTGTTCAGTTCAGTACCTGGGCCTTCACCCCAGATGAATTCCCATCCCTAGCAAGGTTTCTTCAGTATTTTCCAGTGGATTATTTGCAGAATAGCTACGGAGCACCTGCCACCCAGCAGATGGGGTGTCTCCAGATAGAGAAAACACCCACCCCAGCAGCCACATCTGTGTCATGGGACCAGCCCATTCTTCAGTGACAGCTCCAGCCATCATTTGCAAGACTCCAGCACGTGCAGATCAAAAGCATGACTACGCTGCTGCCCTAGGCACGTCTCCACTTTCCGGACAGGACAGCCCTAGAAGGCGATCATTCTTCCAAGAGACATTCACCTTGTGGCACCTCAAGGTGACAGAGGCAGGGGCTCAGTCTAGGACAGCCCAGCCTGCCTCTCACAGTGCCCTGTCAGTTGGAAAGAACTCAGGATGGAATAACTGTTTACAGAAAACTGGCTTTTGTAGAGCTACATCTTTCTACATGGATTGCAACTGAAAACATTTGAAACAAGCCCAAATAATAAGTTCCTAGCCAAACAGTTTTTACGTCTCCCAAAGACAAAACATTTATACAGACCAAATCTATTAAAATCAACGATTTTCTTCTGTAGCCATAAAGAGATTAAAAAAAAAAAAAAAAAAGAAAGAAATCTTAATACTGTACCTGGATCTAATCTCACCACCACCAGGTACAACAGAAAAGTGGCCAAGAGCATCTTTTTGTAAGGAAGTACATAGAAGTGGCTTGACATGGACCTCAGTGCTCTTCGTAGCAATGTCAACATGGTCAAGAGCTTTTGGGAGAGAGCACCTAGAAAACGAGAACAGAAAAGCTGTTAGGGCAAAGTTAAAAAAATAAATAATCACACAGATCCTAAGAAATTAATATAAGTAAGGTAAGACTGTTCTTAGTTTAATTGCATGAGAGGTTTTTGTTGTTTTGGTGGGGTTTATTGTTTTTTAAATATGGAACAGAGAAACAGTACAATTTTATAATACAATTCTTTACACCTTTTTTTAGACATCAACTTATACCACAGTAGTGCCAGCTTCTCTCCTGGAAGATAACAAAGAGATTTACAGTGCTGGAGAAGAAGCAGAACTTTAAATGCCAGATGTGGATTCTTCTACATTGGCTCAACTGCTACTGCAGAAGAAGTAGAGAATACACACAGCCAATAAAACATGCCCTTAAGGGATTGCTAGTTAGTTTTATTTTCCTTGGTGCAGTTTTTTCGTTTGTTTTAAATAAATTTATTCTTAATCATTTTAGAACCTAGAAAATAATTCTCATCTCTGAACATGAGTGGAGACTAAATAGGCTTTTTAATTGTCAGCAAACAAATCACCAAGTCTTCCATTTCCTTCTGTGATACCCAGCATGACTTCCTCGTGGCTGGTATGGCTTGACATTATTATTAATATATACCTAATACTTGCTACCCTTTGTTAGTAGCGGATGAACAGGATTGGGCAGGCAGTACTACAGATCAGTTAGAGCCGGATGTGAAGAGTCAGCACACAAAGCACAACTGTGTCTGAACTGAAGCCTAACTCATTTAAGAAAACATTCCACAAGATGGCTTAGGTTGCCATCTCACTGGTGAAAGGACACCACCACTATATAACCACACTTAAGGAAGAAAAGGCAAAGGCATGGCTGGTAAGAGAATGCATTGCTTCCTTCCAAAGCCACTGTTCTGAATCTGGTTTCAGACAGCGGCAAATGAGAGAGCTTCAGTGATCGCAGGGCCTGTGAACAGCTTTTACTTTTGGAACTCGCCTCCCCTCTTAACGTGCCAGTGAGAGTTCGCTGTCTGTATACACTGCAAAGTCCTGAGTGCTTGTGAAAGCTGCCTCACCAATAGCTCTAGGGCACAAGCAGATTTTCTGGGATGGACTATCACCCATTATAAGGAAGAGAGCAGACAGTTCACAGGTTACCGACACAGAACGCACAGATGTTGATGACCAATCATAGTCTAGATTGAACTACTCTGGTAATCTTTAAGATATGTGTATCTCTACAACTTTAAATTAAAAAAAAAGAAAAGATAAAAAAAGAAGAGGAGTACAGACAACAGAGGGAAAGCCTACCCAAAACAGTCTCTGTTGCTTTGTCTTGCCGCTCTTCATCAGCTGAGTGCATCTCTTCCTGTTGAGTCCACTGACATCGGCGTTCACAAATGGTCTCAAGAAATGCTAGCTTCTGCTCGCTGTTAAGAACATCACAGCTGTATACGAGCTCTTCTGCCCCCTCAAACTGGCCAAGCGGAAGCAACACGTGCAACAGGTAAAGCTCCAGCAATGAACCGTACTCAGGGAGGCTCTTATTGCTCAGGTCTCTCAGCCAGCTCCTGCCAACCTCCAGCATCACCTGGGGCTCTCTCACTTTGCTGTATAACAGGATACTGCAACACAAGAAAGAAATATTAGAACACAGCAACTTTGTAAAAGTTGGGATCACTGGCAGTTAGGACCCAGAAGCAGCTATGGTGAGGGCATGCATCAAGGTTTACACTTGAGGTACAGAGGCATTTCCCAGAGGAGCAATTCTCTCTCAGAATTTCCCTTTTTGTACTTCATCCCCTTAAAGCTGCCTGCTGCCACGCTCCAGTACACACAGGCCCAGATGTTCCCAAAGGCAGCGTCTCGGCACCCCTGAGAGAGCAGGCTCGCTGCATTTAGCACCAGATTATGAACTCAGAGAGGAAAAAAAAAAAAAAAAAAGATTCTGCAACAGAAACAAACTCAGTCTTTTTTTTTAATTTATTATTTTTCTTTCTGAGAACAGGCCTGTACCAAGTTCCACTTTCATCTTCTCAATGTGCAAATGTGAAAACATCACACAATATTCAAGTCCGGCCTGCTATTAAACCGAACTAACACAAGCCCTCTGCATCTGGGAGCCACCGACCCACACTCACCACAGCTCCAGAATTTTTGGAGGCAGATGTTCAGGGACATGGTAGTACTGCAGGACCCAAGACAGAACTTCTCTCCACCGGTTCATCTCAGCCAGCGCCTGAATGCCCACAACACAAAGGGAGCACTTCACTTCCGCAGAACTGATAATGAAGACAGACACCTAAGTAAGCGCTTCTTACAACCAAATTTCCCCTCGCATCCATTCTTACGAGCTATACCTTTGCCTAGTACCATATGGCTCTCCAGCAGCACTTTGCCCATCCCTTCCCTCTCCTTCTACCTCTTCTCCTCCTCAAAAAAGGGGAATTTGATACCCCTGAGAAGATGCACACAGTCCGTATCACCAGGAGCAAGCAGGGAAGGTTTCTGTGCATGCCTGTCATCCCCCAAACATACCGAATTTTTCATACAAAACATGTAAACATAGTCAGGCCGTTATCAGATACCAGCCAGGTGTTAAGTAGTTATTAACTCACTTTTCAACAGCAAGCTCCCTCTCACTATCTAGTTAAGAGAAACCGTAGCAAGGACCACAAGCGCTACCGGCATTCACGCATGTAATACTTATATTCAAACCTAAGTTTCCAACGCTCCCGGTCCAAACAAACAAACACAGTTTATTAAACTCAAAAAGCCCTCTAAAACCAAAGACCACCACCACCACCAAACCAAACGCAGGGACAACGCGCCAGGCAGGCCCGCAACGACCCCTGCGACTCGGAGCCGCCCCCCAGCACCGCCCCGTCCCGGCTCCGCTCGCACCTCTCGGGACCGGGGCCGGGGCCCAGGCTGCCGCAGCCCGCCTCGCATCTCTCCAGGGCGGCGGCGAAGTCCCGGTGCAGCACCAGCAGGTCCGCCGCCTCCTCCAGCAGCGAGGCCGCCTGGGCCGAGACCGGGGACCAGGCCGGCGGCCCGCTGCTCATGGCGGCGGCGGGCGGGCGGGCTGGCGGGAG
>VXAA01006076.1:743826-767197 GCA_013399115.1 Anseranas semipalmata
CTCCGGCTCCGGTTCCAGCGCCGCCACCGCCTCCCGGGGCCCCGCTCGGCCGGGGCCGGTCGGACGCTGAGCCCCGCCTCAAGACCCGGGGGCCGCCCTCTCCCTCTGGAAGGCCGTAAGGGAAGCCCTCACGGCAGCGGAAGGGCCGCCCCCGGCGGACATCTTCTCCGCCGCCCGCCGGGAAACGTAGTCCAGCGGTGCCGCCTGCCCAGCCGGGGCAGGGCTGGCTCCGTACATGGATGAGTCCGTTAAAAACGGCTTTTCCCCGGTGCAAGGAGCTGTGGTTACGCGCGGAGGTGCCGGGACGCGCGTTGGTGTCCCGCCAGGCTCCCAGGGGCTGGCGTGGGGCTGGGGGAGAGCCTGAGAGGCACCCACCGGCCCCGGGCTGTTGGCAGCGTCCTGCTGGCCCGCCTGGCGCTGGTCTGTGTCAAGAGGCCTTTAGAGGCTCCACAACAAATAGCTGGGTGCTGCGTTCATGTTCGCTTTCCCGGCAATCCCAGTCAGTTTTGTAAAGCCTGTTTTGCATTGTGGCAAAGGCTGATTTCTGACGAAAGTCTGGCTGTAGAGCAACCTAAGGATTATTAGGGCCATTCATTCAGCAGCACCCCGGAACTCCGTGCTGCCCCAAGGAAGGACCCAAGTGCCACAAGCCTGCACCAGCATGAGCCAGGAAAAGGGTTTTCTTTAGGGTCTGGAGCCTCTGTCTTTGCCTCAGCGATAAGCGTTCAAGGGAGTGACCTGGGTTAAGGGGCAGCCCTTAACTTCTCGCTCATCTGGCTGCCAAGGGAGAACAACTAACCCAAAGAGAAACCTTCCACCTCGGCTGCCGTGATCAGCAGGAGGGTCAAAGCGCCCAGCGAAGGTCACCGCTTTGTCTTCTCAGCGACCACAAGGTGTCACCCACAACGCTAGCATTTCTGCTTGCCAAATTCAAAGCTTTTCAGGTGTTACTTTGAAGTAAGGCAATAAAGATGTGGTTCTGTGGTTTTCCTCACCATAAACAGCCGGCGGGAGAAGGGGTTTGGAGTGAGCAGTAACGGCAGAGCACTTCCGTACACCTCGTACGTGGCTCCATCTGAGGCTGGTCTTTGCCAGCAGGTTCCTGTCCCGGGTGGACATGTGCCTTCCTCTCCTCGTGTTGTGCTCCTCTGGGATCTTTTCTTCAGCCACTGAGCGCCCACTGCTTTAAGCAAATTAAACTATTAAATGAGTTGGAGTTGGGTAACAATTACAGTATCTCCATCAGTACACTACAGGCAACAATATAAAATGTTTCACATTCTTCTTTAACTGATATTTTAAAACAATAGGGTGTCTTGGTTGCAAAATAATTATTTCACACTGTGAAAACTGTCTACAGAAGAGGCAGGATCTATTATACTGTTTTGTAACACTGATCCCCTGCTATAATTATTTAATTAAATCAAATTTACTAATGCAAAACATGGTAAAGAGTGAAGCATAGTTTTTAAAAGGGAATTTCAGTGCTGGAAGTGGAGAGGAAAGTGTGGGGAGTATCCACAAAAAATTGGTCCTAACTCTGTAAGTCGCCGCGTACAGGTGGCAGGACCGAGTGAGTGCTGGCGCCTCAGGGTAACAGGGCGTGCGCCCTGCAGCAGCAGCTTTTGCAAGGCGGTGCGTGCTGGCTTCTGTGCCAGGCACGAGCTGTGGATGAGGTCCCAGACAAATTCAGCCCGTTTAAGCCCCAGCCTCAGCGCAGAAACGTTGCAGAAGGCAGGGCCCAGCAGCTAAGCAAAGGCCTCTCAGACTTCTCTTACCGTTGCTTGGCTCTTGCAATTTGGAAAACAACATTCCTTTTTGGGAACTACAAGTCCCAAAGTGCACTGTGGGAAGACTCTGGCTTGTACCAGCTAGTACCCAGCACAAATTCCCAAATATGGATAAGGAATCAATTTTGAAAAAGCCTCACACTCACCAAATACTCCTCACTGAGACTCTGAAAAGGAGCGAGACAGCATGAAAATGAGGTAAGTTTGCAATATGCAAAGATTTTGTTGGAGAATGTCTCTTGAGGAGAGCAGCCAAGAATATTCTGTTCCTTAGAAGGACAGCACAGCGTTGCACGGGCAATACTAGAACTGGCTCCTGTGGCGATGGAAGGGACTTGGAAATAGAATTGTTGTTTCAGGTGGGAAAGTAAGCAGCAGGAGCTACTGTGCTGCGAGGGGAGTCAAATCCCGTTTCCTTGCAGATGCTCTTATTAATAAAGAACTATGGAAAGATACGTGAGCTGCAGTGACATTGCAGTTAGAGGCAGAGGAGGGCAGGGGAGCTGCTCTAAGCAGCAGGTCTGTGTGAGTTGCAGTGTGGTTGGTTAAGAAGCTGAGGTGGAACAAGCAGCCTTCTAATAACAATAATTATGGGTAAAATTAATGCGTCTGTAAGGCATGGCAGAATGTTTTTGTACTTCACCCCTCTTCCTAGAGGGGACAGTGTGGTGCCTTGAAGGCCAAACTCTCACTGTTCCCTGGCCTAATGATAGTAACTCAGCTACAGAACTGTTCGGCTCAGGCCAGGAGCAGTCACCTGTGTGACTGGCACTTTGTTGACAAGCCAAACGAAATCATTCCGCGACCGAATGGTCTCGGGGGAGGCGAGGGATGCTCGACCTCCAGCCTCAGCCCAGCGAAGCCTCGGCGGTTGGCTCGGCGGCGTGCCATCCCATCCCTCTCCCTGGCGTGCTCCTGCTTAAGAGGGAGCATCACAGTGGATTTTGTGTCGCGGGTGGGGTGTTGAGGCCTGGCTCCTTGCCTCTGGCCTGAAATCTAGGACTTCTGGTTGCAGTCATCCTGATTTGATACTGGAAAAGAAATGAAGCGAGTTGCAGGGGGGCCTTGTTTGTGTCTTCAGCGGCTGTGAATTCGCAGGTTCCCCTCCTCCCCTCCTGGGAAGCAGTTCAAGGAGAGTTTAGAGTTACAGGCACCTGTGGAAGGCCTCCTGAGGTAAATCGCCTCAAGTATTAATCCAGATCTGACCAGCACGCGGTCACAGGGCCAGCGAGCTGGCAATCAGCCTTTTCTGTGGTCTCTTCTGTGTCAGTAGGCTGTTAATACGAGATTAGCAGCATTAGGCAGACTTGGAGCTAGGAACAGTGAGGCCCTATGATTTGATTTGAAGTGAAAGAGACGCCTTTACACTTGTTTATAAAAACACACAGCGGAGCTGCACATTATAAAAGGCCTTATAAGCACAGCTGAAGAAAGTACGGTCTCTAGGAAAGCCGTGGAGTTTTGCAGGACTTCGTAGCTATATATAAGGCAATGAGGTCCACAGAGACTGCAGGTCCTGGCGTGCAGCACTCTGTCTTCACCACCACGTGCTTTTGTTTGGGCCTGGCTAGACCACTACATGCTGGAACCTGTAATTTGCTTGCAGTTTCCACAAGCAATGCATTCCTATTAAATATGAAGATAGCTGGCTGCAGTTCCCTTCAATTAGCCCAAACTCAGGGCTCCTGGCAGACTATCATTAGAGCCCTCGGGTGTGTGAAGGTGAACACTTTCTGGCTGTGCATTGAACAGATGGCCAAGCACGACGTTCTGCTTTCTGTTTTACTTAGTATGGGACAGAATCAAATGTGTTTTGTTGTTTTAAACATAGAACTAGTAAGAGGTGACTCACCTGATTTTGAAACCCTCTGCTGGTGTTTCTAGTTACTGGTTTTTAAAGCACTCACCTCTATTTTGGTCACATGAAAACCCATATAAACAACAGGCAAGGATGGTAGAAGGCAGGACAGAAAACTACAGGGGTAATCATAGCCACAGTCCAGCTGGGGGGTATGACATGGCATTAAAGTGTGAGCAAATCCTCGTTGTAACCTTCATCGCAGAAACACAATCACTGTGTAAGGTGCAAACACTGGAAACCAGAAAACTGGAAACACAGAGTTGTTTTCACAACTTGTAGTGACTTGAGTTTTTCTCAGATAATGGCAAAAGCTTTCCGAAACAAAGGGTGATTTTAAACTGATTACACCTCTTTTTTTTGTTCCATATCGAGCAAAATGCCAGACTTGGCAAGGCAGCAGTCAAAGCATAACAGCTGTAACTTTTTATTTCATTGTTACTGTTATAATAGTAATAATTAGTGCTGGGTGGGGTATTTCATAGCTTTCGGGTGACCAGTTCGGTTAAAAGCCTACGGCTTCTTTTTTCCTGCAACCAGTTATTATCTGTGAGAAAATATGGAAGGCTGTCATCAATGTGGGTCAATTAAATCCTGTCTGCCTACCACTGCATCTCTTTGCTCACAGATTCAGAGTTGCATGCCCTTCTAATTGTTAATATCTCTTTTTAGAGCCCCACCTGTTGAAATCAGTTGTCATCCATCAATCTCTCTCTTTCCTCTCTTTGAAAAGTGAACAATGTGCTCTCATAGTTGGGAGAAGCACTTGACAATGGGAATCCTGAAAGTACTGACACCATATGGCAAATAAGAAGAAATAAATGTATTTTCTCAAATAGCATCATTTTAATGTAGCTTTGTAACTCCTCAGTACTTGTGTTTCTCAGTGTGTGTCAGACGTCTGTCCCTCAGTTTGAATGCACGTTTACCACGGCCTCCTGCTAATTGTCACTACGAACAGATCCCGCATGTTCTGCGTTTTGAATTGGAAACTGCAGAGCACGTTACAGACGTTGATAAACTCTTGTGTCTCGGGCCGCTGGTCCTGGCTCTTATTTGGCCAGGTCTCGTGATGCTCGTAAAAGCTGCGGTTGGAGGTTGCTTTAGGGAAGCCAGCAGCGCTGCAGAGTTGCTTGGTGACAGCATCTCGCGCTCTGGGGAGGGCCAGCGGGGAAGGGACCACTCGCTGCTGCCACCTCTGCGTCTCGCCTTCCCGGGCGGACACGGGCACCAGGGCCGCCGCGGGGCATCGCGCAGGACTTCCCCGCTTGCTGTTTTGCGAACTTAGAGTAATTAAGAAGCCATTACATTTTATTAAGTTGTCTCCAACTTTTTTTTTTTTTTTTTACGTAGGTAATGAAAAAGCAGCATCTCTTTTTGGGGTGGGATTTTCCCCCTCCTTTTGAAGACCTGCGTGCTATTTTAGGGCGTTACTGGATTGAGATGTATGATTATAGTTTGTGTAAATTAATTCCTAGAGCAGCATATTACCTCCTGTTTCTCCTACGAATTGATGGTGATTACTTGCTGGCCCTTCTCATCTTTCTCAGCAGCATCATAGCGATACTGGATGCAGACAAATGTAGGATCAGGTGTCTAATTAGTTTATGTCACCTTAAACATACTTGTTTACTTCTCGGCACTGGGGGAAGGGCAGCCCACAAGGAATCCAACTGCTGTCTCTCCTCAAGGTTTTCAGCTTCAAAAGCAGCCTGAGCCTGGGCAGACTGAAAAGGCAGGCCAGAATTTTCTAAATACATTTTTGTTCCAGATGCCTGTTCAAGGAGGAAGTTGAAAGCTCACCAAATCTGAAATAATTTCGCAGTTAGGGTTAGATCCAAAATGTTTATTTCTAAAAAATGACTCAGTGTAGACAACCTGAAAGAACTTGCTTGAAATGTTATGGAAAAGCTAATAAACTGTAATTAATATATTTTGGAACTCTACCATAGATTGGGACAGTTGCATTTCAAATATTTTTGGTTTAGCAAAGTGAACTTTAAGCTATAACTTTCCTGTCTCCAACTGCAGTCATCCTTTGGCAGATCTAGCTGGGGGAATTCAGCATGGTATTCCCACCATAGCTTATTATTATTTATTGATAATAATTTATTATTCCAGATGAACGTTGACTCATCTGTGGAAAGCAGTAGCACAACAGTTTGTGTTAGTGCTCATCAGCCACATTGCTGCAAAGTCAGCGGCTGCTTTTAAACTACTGCCGAGAAGGATTTGGACCAAGGTGGCTCTCCAGCTCCACACTGAAGCGCTCACAAGATCTTTTCCAGCATTTCCAGCGTGAGAGCGGCTTGGCTGTGGGGACAAGGGTCTCAGGGAGCAGCAAGAGCGGGGCTGCTCCATGGAGGAGGACAAGAGGTGTGAGGGCAGGCAGGGCAGTGCCCTCCGACCAGGGTGCAGTCACACCCACGGGATCCAAGCAGGGCTGACAGCATCAGGCGCTGATAACAGGCTTCAGCAGCAGCGCCAAACAAGGCACAGCGATGAATTAGGTTCAGGGTCCATGCCAGGAGTCCTGTGGACAGCAGCTGGAGATAGGACTGCAACACAGGTCCAATGTCTACCCAGGAGAGAGTGACAGCACTGCAGGTTTGTGCAGCCACAATGTACCTCAGGCCAGACCTAGGTGCCCAGGATGGAGCTTAAATGGAGCCCCCATCCCTGGACCACAGGGAGGAAGGAGCAGGGTGGGAGTCCCAGGTGAGGCTGGTCATTTAAGGTCTGTTAGTGCTGTCAGGGTGGGGGCCCTGACAATGACTTCCTAAGCTGCTCCAGGTGTTTCCAAAATGATTGAACAACTATGTAGTGTAGTCATTGTTTAAGCAGTTCTGCCAGAGACTGGAAACTTAACTTTTGCACTCAGGTATAGAGAGTATCTGCCCTCGTGCTTCTCATGAAGTGTATTTGTGAGGAAGCACCAGAAGGGTGGTAGACAGAGGAATATTATAGCTGCATGCAGGTGTGTCAGGCAGGCACCAGGAATACAACTAAGTCCTGAGGGTGGAGGTCACTGTAAACAAGAGGGAAAGTTAAGAGAAACAGGAGGATCACGAGGTCATGGTAAGTTTGAAAGGGAGAGTGGATGGACAGACATGACTGCCTACATCTTTGGCAATTGGAAACAGAACCGTAAGTAGCTCAGATTTGTTATTTGTGTTCAAGAATGTTTATCCACACCAGGGCTCAGCATCCTGTCTTTCTCCTGTAAAATTAAGCAGCAGTTAACATTCCCTATGTGCTGTAAGCTGTCAGAACAATAGGCCTATTCTAAGCTCCCCTTGCAAGACTGTCTCATGCCAAAAGGTGTGTTCACCAGAAGAAACTCAAAACTAGAAAGGTAGTCAGATAATTTCAGGAGATGGAATCAGTGCATGCTAAATCCCCAAAGAAGGTGACTCGCAAAATAATCTTAGCTCTGTAAATCATTACCAACGGCTAGGCCAGAAGCATTAAAATACTTTGCATAATGTGCACAAACTTTGTGCCTTCATCTTCCAAACCACTGTTTTTTGTTTTCCTAAGTTTGCTGTGATCGAAGCTGGTTCTGTGCCCTCACTGTTCATGTGACAGTTGAAGATTCAGACTGGCCAGAAATAGGACAATCACGGGACTAAATCGCTAGAGCTGTCTGAATCATAGGGTTAGAAGAGAACTGTGAAGCACTTGCGAGGCTGCCTTCACCATTGCTCAGCAAGTCAGAGGTTAACAAAGAACCTTATTCTTTGAAAAGATAATTGACACTGAAAACAAGTCAACCATCTCACAGCTAAGCCCTGGAGATCATCAATTTTTGTGAACAATAGCTGCTGATGTTCAGGATTCAGTGGGTTAAGCGGCTAATCCTATACAGAAGGCTGCATCCATAATGACATTTAAATGGGGGGAATCCACCCAATTTGACCCCTAGGGAATTGCTTCCTGCTGTTATGCTGATGGATATGTCTATAAATACTATGGGAGCCATCAGCAGATAATATCTCATGGAGCTGAAAAGCCTCTTTCTATTAAATGATACATTGGTCTTCATGAAACAGCAGTAGCCTGGGTTAATGAGCCACGGAAACCAATCCCCTTGCTTTCACAGTGTGACTTCAGCCAAAGAGAAGGAAGATCCATATATTGTTTCCTTCTTCATTTGGTGAAAAAAAGTCAAACCTCTTACATACTGTTTCTTCCTTCTGCCCACTCATCCCCAGCAAGGCTGTTTCCTTGCATTCTGTATCAGGCAATCAGGAAGCAAATCATCAGCCTTTTGCTTCGATTTGATCCAAACTTAGCATTTACTCATCAGAGAAACCCATCAGTCAGGACAGCATAAATATGCAGTTTTCTTCAGATAAAGCAGTACCTTCCACAGCTGCACAGAACTCTGTTTATGTACCTTCCCCAGCACAGGTACTAATGCAAGGCAGACAGAAAACTTCAGCAATCACCGCAGTTTATCATCACCTTTTTTTTGTCACCTTCACATTTTTAGCACAAGTGCTGATGGTCCTGTTTTCTTTTTTTCTTTAAAGATCAAAATCCTAAGGTTTTTAAGCCTGTCCTGTCATGATGCAAGGCCTGACTCATAGTTTTGTACTTCTCAGGGCTGCTGGTACTGCATATGTGTAACGTGCATATGCATAGTATATAGACTTAAACCCCATTCTTCATGCTGCCTGTATAAAGTCTCTGTGCCTGCATGTGCAAACAGGCCTCAGGACAAGTATGCCGCCTTTCTGGTGCTTTAACCAGCTCTCCTGGTGTTCAGATGCCAGCCACATAAAAGTTAAAACACATTAACATCCTGGACATCACTGCAGGACTTATCTGGAGAAGGGGCGAGAGACGCTTTGCCTGCCTGTCCTGGCTGGCAAGTGGTGCTGTTAGCAGTTGTTTCCAGACCTGCCAAGGGCCAAGACGAGAAGGATTGGAAGAAACCAGGGCTCCACGGTCCCCCCAAAACCATGCCCAGAGCTGCTCACAATGTGAGAATATGGAAGAAAGGGGCATTGCGAGGGCGCAAGGATTGGGGTGCTCTCCTCTCACAGGTTTTGGCCTTCCTTCACCTCCCCACAGCATGACAGCAGCCTTCCCAGAGAGGGAAGTTCTGCCTTTAGCATTGTGCTTGGATGTTTCTGCTTTAGAAATACTCCTACGCTTGCCTAGCAGTGAACTAGGCAAGGAAGAAAGGGACATTACAGGGACTTTGTTTCTGGACTTGTCTTTTGCAGCTTTGGTGTCCTTGAATGTGAGATGTCCTTTTATTTCAGAAACTCTAGAAGGAGTTAAAGTAAACTGGAACGTGAGAGAATGATCATGCGATTCAAAGCTCTGCCTGCCCTGGTTGCACTCACAGTTGGGTCTGCCGATCTCAGTGACTCAAAGAAATGAGCTGTCATTAGCTCTGAAGAGCCAACACACTAAGAAAATGGTTCTCCATATTCAGCAGTATCAACAAAATTGTTTACCAAGTTCCGAAGAGATATATTTTTGGCATCACTGTGGCCTGATTTGGCCTGTTGAATGTTACTTATGAGTAAGGAGGAAAGAACTTGACTTGACTCTCAGTTATAAAGCAGAATTTGTATGGTTGACAGTTATAGAAAAACAAAGCAAACCAAGTTTTTGTATGTTTAACTCATCTGATCTGGAGAGACAATGACTATGACTGATTTCAGTTGGATGGGTACGTACTGCCATTTTTGTAAATTGTGTCTCTCATCTCTCAAAACAACCACAACTTGAGACACCCAAAATGAAACACTTGTATGTCTGATTGTAAATGGCCTACTCAGAGTCATACACGGCCGTGGAGAAGCCGGAACGGGGCCTCAAACCTTTTTTGTAAGGGTTGAATTTCTGTCACAGACAGGCCTCCTCTTTGTCACTTGAGGCCACATCAACTGTGCCTCTGCTGTAGTCTGTAGTCTCTCTGATGTGAACAGAGCTCTGGTTAGGTTTTCTGAAGGAATCGCAGAACTGCGGGTGTTTCCAGGACTCAGCCTGGAAACAGATCTCCGTCTGGGGGGAGCTGCAGCCACCCGAGGTTTCTGCTGAGTGAGGAGAGCCTCCATCTGTCCTCCTCACCGTGCAGAGGCGGCAAGGGGATAGCTGCAGCTAAGGCTGGAGCCTGAGCCTGGTGGCCAGGTGAAAATGCTGCTAAGTGGGTAACCGGGCACAAGATCTTCACTCAGGTTCCATGAAAATATGTGGCAGTGCCAGAAAAGCTATGGTCTTCAAACAGCCACGGGCGGATGGTGTTGCTGACTGCACAGCTTGGGCTAGAAATAATAACCGTGGTAGCACTGGCTTCATCCTGGCTGCTGCCTATAAAGAGCAATATGGAAAAGAGTAAGAGCACGGAGAGCAACAGTAAAATAAATAGTAGTCTAATGAATCATTCATGCCAGGGATTCATACAGTACTTTACCTATCCAAAGCACTGTGCAAAACATTAGCTGATTAACCTTAATTAATAATGCAGGTAATTAAATGAAGCGGAATGAAAATGGTTAGAGGAAGTGTGGAGTATGAAGGCTTCCTGAAATGATTAAATGATTTTGCCGTCTTTGATGGAAGGAAGAATTTCTTCCTTTAGGGTTTCAGTGTGTTCACAGTGTGGGTGTTATTACTGCAATTTTAATAACCACCTGCTTAATTCCTTGGAATAGGAGATGACACACAGCATAGCCAAAGGTGTCTTGTTTGCTTAAATAACATCTGCAGTTATATGGGACTAATAAAAATGAGAATTATCGCCGACTCTATGTTTCAGGGCAGAGAACGATGGCCAGCTTCTAGAAGAAATCTTATTCCTTCAGCTGTTCACTGGCAGGATGAATTTTTGCACTTTCCTTTGCAAAACTTAGCATTTGCCTTTGCAGGGACATAGGGTATGCTTTACCTTAAGCAGGAGGGAAAGATGAAGCTGTTCTGTCACTCAGTGCAAAGGAATTGTTGAATGAGCGTGCAAGCAAAAGACATTGAGAACACTGCAAGCAACAGCTAACTTTTTAATGGGCTAAGTCATTCCCCTGCAGTACGAAGATGGGAGTCTTTGGCAGAGAATCTCTGTGCAACTTGATTCCTGGCTGTGACATATTTAGGCTTGCATTATCACCTGCTGCCCACACGTACGTGGCATAAGCTCCTCAGAGAACCTGTGAAGAGATGCATTTTTAGTCAGCTGACCTGAATCACTTCTTTGCTGACAAACCCCTGAAACTGCTGGGAGAAGAAATGTTTCATGCCAGACCAGTATAACCTTAGACCAAGCACGTAGCACTGATTTCCCAAATTCAAAGGTTGATTTACTGTACTGCGTAAGTCAGGTTTTTAATGTACCTGCAACCTGATAACTTGGTATCTTGCACAAGTACAATGCAAGCAATTGGTGCCGCAGATAAAGCCAACAACCTTCAAGAAAGCAGTGATTTAATAGACTACTAATTGCTTTGATACCTTTGCTACCCTCCTCATAAAAGACTACAAAAGTATGTGTTTCCTTATGACCTGGGATACTGTCACTGTAAGCAGTGAAAGCTATCAGACCTCCTTTTTTCTCCTTTTCCTCTCTCTAGTTCTCCTGGGGATGGAAGATCCTGGCAGCCAGACCTACCCCAGGCTTTTGCCTTTTGTTTTCCTGTACTTTTCTCTTGGCACAATTCTGAAGTTTTCAGTGTTGTGCTTCCACAATCACATGCTAAAATATTTGCACAGCTGTCTGATGACAGAAGAGGGGATAGAGAGAAAATCCACTCTTCTGTTATTTGAAATGAAAAAGAAAAAAAAACAACCAACCAAACAAGCAAACAAAAACAAACCCACAATCAAACAGAGTTTAGCATGACTTAATCATAAAAAATCTTCAGTTTGCTCCGCTCTTTCACCGTGTCTGTTTTTTCCCGTGTCCTTCACCTTCCTCTTCTCATACATATAAACCCACCCTTTCACGCTTCTCTTAAAATGCTTGTGGGTTAAAAAGCCCACGGGGTTAAAACACCCGTGGGACTCCATTGCCCACCTGTGTGCACTCACTTTGGCCTGCTCCTGCAGTACAGAAATAGGACCAACTCCTACAGGCTATCATTAGGCATTCTTCAGGCAAAATTCTGACTGAAGTTGGTGGAAATTTTGGCAGAAGGACTGCAAAACTAATTACATTCCTCCCCCAAGTATATATATTGGATGGTGATGAGAGATGAGAAAATACTGCCTAGAAAGAAAGTCCATTAATAAATGAGGATGAGATGTGGGGAAGAACAGTTGATTGAATTATTTATAATGCAGTTATAAAATTGCTGAGTTGCTGAGCTTTCCAGAAACCCATTAATAACAGGCATGACCACAGCAGCAGTTAATAAGAGTACAGACAAGCAGGAGCAAGGATCTCCAGGAAAATCAGGTACGGAAATGTTTTGAAAAAAGCCTAGCATAGCCAAATCATTTAGCACAGAATGTATTTTAGCATGGTGATAACTTTCTAATGGCCTCGAAAACTCATTGTGAGTTAATTTTACCAGCAGTGCACCACAGAATTTCAAGCAAACACTGGGCAAATGTGGTCCCCTCTTTTAGAAACAGAAAAACAGCATAGGTATCTCTTGATAAGGCTAACTATCAGAGTGAAAAAATGAAATATGTGTAAAAAGAAAAACAACTGGGTAGTGAAACTAAGCAAAAATGAACCTCAATATTTGAAAGAACAAATCTTGCCACAGATTTTTTGTCAGAGTTATCTAATTGGTGACCGACGATGACAGCAGATATACTATATTAGATACTTTGTTACACTGTCTGGAAAATTCAACTTTTCAAATCTTCAGTGGCTAAAAGAAGGAAAAGTGAAAAGGCCGACAAGATCTTTTTCAGCTTTGACATCTATAATTCACATGCACGCACTCCCACTGCAAACAATCCACTCCCTTCCTACACGCAAAAACACACTCCCTGCCTTTATCCTGCTCTTGGACCACACACGCATCTCTATCCACTTTCTTCCTTTCGCATCAGCCAGCCTCCTCCCTCGGACACAGGAACCCCTTATCTGAGCTAATTCCTCAAGGAAAGGTGTGTTTCCATCCTGGTCCAACAAGTTTGAGTTTTTTTTTAAGGGCTCATTGCTGTCCTCAGTCATGAACTCCAGACAAAGCAGTCCTTTCTGTGAGGGAACTTCACACCCAGGAATGTGGTTTGGACATTTATGGACAAAGGGACATTCATGTTCCTGCTCCTGTTGCCTCTTAATCCTCAGGAAGAATGAATGTGCTGACTTTAGCCTTCCAGCTCAGTTTATGAAATCTGTGTCCTCCTGTGGATGTACATTTACGGTAGCTCTCTTTTTTTTTGTGGTTTCAGACTGAGGTGTGTAGGCACAGGGACATGTTCTCTCTGGCCTGGCCTGGATTCAGCAGTCTGCATGTCATTTCCAGCCCTTTAGCCTCTGAAGCCTCGTGAAATTAGCTGATGAGGCGACTGATGAGAAAATGGTGCTTATTAGCTGCTGTCATTTTTATACCCTCTTCCATAAGTAATGATACAGCAACCCTCATCATCCCATTAAATGCTTGTAGCTAGTGCTCTGACTGTGAGATGATAAAGCTGCAAACAGCAAAGGCTTCTCAGTGCTGCAGGCCAAGCCCAGCCACCTCCTCTCCCCTACGTCCCCCTGCAGCTTTCATAACCCCTGCTAACCCAGCACTGTTCCTTCTCAGGATTGTCTTCTTCAGGGGACAGCTTCACTTTGAATGGCTTCATGCTATCACGCCCACAGGCACCAAGTCTTTTCTACCAAGCCAAGCATAAAAATGTCTGGGGGGAGAGGGGGATCAGCAAGACAGATATATTTAATTATATGTACCAGCCAGCATTTCCCTTATGTAAGATTAAGTGTGCAGTTCAGTTTCTGATCTTATTCCATTCTCATTTGAAATTACTGATGAAGAAACCATAAAATGCCCATTATAATGCGGATTTTTATAACATGCTCTCATATTTTTAGTAACCTCATATCTGTAGGGAACCAGATGCTCATAACTTGGGGTATACTCGTAACTAATTTTTGAACAAGGCACTAAGCCACCATGCAAGGACTGGAGGGAAGCTGTTAAGCCCAACATTTTCAGTGTGAAGGCTCCAGGCTTCCTGGGACCAGCCCTAAATAGACTTACCTGCTTTGCAGAGATACTTCTACACTGTCCAGTCTTGCAGCATTGTCATGGCCACCACTGTATTTGGTGATGTTCTCAAAGTCCCACGTTTTAGAATCACATAAGTGCAGGAGAAATGTAGCTGTTTCTAAACCGAATTAAATTATAATCCTTTTAGTGTTGGAGAAGAGCTTGGAAGCTGAGTCTGAAGGCAGAGGTAAAGACGAGTAAAAAGACTTTAATTGTTACTGTTGGAGATTTTTGTAGCCCACTCACAGTTTTTTGAATCTGGTTCAAGTCTTTCTAACCCTTCTGGCTGATACTACTGCTCTAAGCTAGTCCCATCTCTGCTGTTTCAAGATTATATTGGGGCAAAAAGGTACTGAATCCCCTTTAATATCTGGATTTTGGCATCGGGAGGCCTGTCCCCGTCCAGCAGGTTGTGGTGAGCCAGTGTCAGGGAAAGCTCAAACAATTGGAGTTAAAAGTGAGGACAGGAAAGTTAGTCAAGAAACAAATGTGTGGGTTTTAACTTCTGCATGTTTGTTTTTGACCATACCACCTACGTGCACAAAGAGCTGTGTTTGTTATGGGCGTCCTGAGAGAGGAAATCTATCACCGTAAAAGAAGCACTTGGCATTAGGAGAGAATAATATGGAAGGCAACAAAGAACCATTAGCGACATTTTATTAAGAAGATGAGATAAATAGTCTCTCGTAAACAAGTGGTATTATTTAACTATCCAAGGATTTGCTTTCCAAAACAAGCCTGAATTGTTCATTGTCCAGCAAAATAACGTCTGCTCTGCAGTCCTGACTTCTTCTCTAAATAGAGCACAGAGTCTGTAGGTCTCTGCTGCTGTGGGCTTTCCGATCACATTACTAATAATGTTTATGTCGATGCTATAATAAAAATATTTTAAACAAGTAGAAAACAGCAATCTTAAGACTCAGAAAGGATAACGTGAAGACTCTTTAGTTCAGGAGACGGGAACAAAGGAACTCTGCCTGCCCTACAGCTTCCCCGTAGCTGTAGATGGGGCCTCAGACACAGTTGCACTCGTTCATGTTGGCAGAGAAAAACTTGGCAGAAAAATACCCCATTACTGCCTCAGCTGCTCATTCACCTGCCCGGAGACAGAATTATATCATTCCCTCCTAGCTGTTCTTCAGATATGGGTGGGCATGTATTGATGCTCAGATGTTTACCAGAACAAGGTTCCTTTTTTCCTGTTTTCACATGACACGGTGTTTCCCAGAGGAAGTGACGGGCTCTCTCGGGATCGTGCCAGCTTTGCTATACCATGCAAACAAGATGTAGGGCTCCGTGAGGGGAGTAACCGAAAGTGTGTGCATGGGGAGGAAGTATTTTCTGTATAAAACAGCCTTTTTTGAGAAAGGGGTGGCTTACCCTGGTCAGAGGCCTCGGAGGAGGAGGAGGGGGCAATGCGAGCACTCGGGGCTCCCGTTGCCTCTGCTCCCCCAAGAGACCGCTGCTGCGTTACCATGGCAACGGTGACAAATTGGCAGCCGGAGCCAGCATCGCCCGGTCTCCCCGAGACCCTGCGAGATGCTCTGGGAAAGACGTACAGAAGGAGCTCTGCATCCCGGTCCCTGTTTCCTTTTTGCCTCGGCTTCATCTTGCAAACCTAAAGAAAGAGCAAATGGTTTGTGGAAGCTCTCCAAAGAGAAACCCGTGCGGAGTCGGGGCGCGATGAGAGGCCAGGGGCTCTGATGTAGGCGCTTGCGCTGGCAGAGGCGGGCGAACTATGAGCATCTGTCAGGGAGGAGTTGACTCGTGCGAGAAGAAGGTCACTCGTACAGCATTGCTCTGTGAGTACTGACCCAGCTGGCCTCTCGTACCTTCTGCTGAAAATGTTATTTATTGTTTGTTACCGACTATACAATTCTGGGTTTTCCTGTTTTTAAGGGGAGGAATTTTCTTTTGTGCTAGCTCTTTTAGTCTCCATGCAAAATCTGTGAAGGTGCTACTACAGGGTTTTCTTTTCTAGGATGAAGTCCTGCAGGAGCTGCAGACCAAGCCACTAGGTTTCACACCTGCTGGTACCAAGCAAGCTTAATGAAATCCGATGGCAGTATCTGCAGTTTGCAGTCAGAGCAGCACAATCCGTACCTTAATGCACTGATAACAGGTTTTGCATCCTAGCCAGCTGATGCGGTACTACCCAAAGATCAGCTGTTTAATTTAATCCATGATTCCAGCCTTTATTACACACACTTACTTGTTTTTGTTGAGATTAAGAATTTTAGCAGGAAGCAAACCAAATGCTGCTTGGAACAGGTGCAGAAAGAGTATTCTTCATATGTAGGGTAGAGTTGCAACAATTTCTGTCCAGTGAGCCAAACAGATGCATCAGATAAACTGCTGATAAAAAGAATGATTATATTGGCAAAGATCCACCACACTCCACTGTAGCACATGGATATCATAGGCAAACATACAGACAGACAGTAGGCAAACATACAAAAGCCAGGGGTGAGATCAATCTGGTATAGCTAACAATAGGCATCTCTAAATGTTTTAGGGCTACAGAGCAGTATGAGAACCAATTTTAAATTTTCACTGGGCAAATATTAATTAAATCTCGAGATCCATGAGAAAAATATGCTGCTTTGTAAAAAATAATAATGCATTGCAAAAAAATGGCAAGGAAAAAGAAATCAAAGGGATCTTGCATACCATAGTTCTGAAATCTTGATTAAACTGCAACCCACTCACATACAAGCTATGGGGATTTTTTTTCTCCAGATGAATTTGGTGCTTGTTCTATTCCTTGGCCAGACAGCAGCACTGGGGCATCTGTAGCTGTAATCTCATTAAGACTATTAGGCTGTGCTTGTGCTTGTGCTTGTGTTCTGTTGCTGGCATGGATTTAGGCAGACAGATGATCCTCAGAGCATGGATGGCTCTCACAGTTGAGTGGAGATGGGCTATGTTCTTTTTCACGAGGTTTGAAAATATTACAATTTCAGCTTTGGAAAGGCACTGTTTGCAATCCAGCCAGAAAAGCAAATAGTGACGGGTCCACTCAGTCCACACACAAAAGGGAAATTTATTAACATAGTTTCTGTTTGTGGTAATGGGAGTCACATGTGTAAGTTCTCCACACAATGAAGGCAGAATACACTCCCTTCAGTGTGTAAATAGCATAAAGATGTGCCTGTGTGAGTGTTGGCATGAGATGCTGGGCTACAACAAGAAAAACAGAAATCAGAAATGAATTATTTGTTCATTTTTCCACCCCAAGAACCAGTTCTGTGTTCTGTTTTGTTCACTCTGTTAGAACTAACACAAGCACTGTAGCTTTCGCTTTTTTGGAATATTTCACCAGACTTGAAAGTGTTTTGATGGTGAGAGATGTTTGGAGAGTCAGATACAAATTCTTCTCATTCAATGTTATCATTTTACTCTTCATTACAATTCCTTAGGACATCATAAATACCTGTTTTTCCTTTTTGCCTCCCTGCATCACTCAGATATTAGCGGATAGTTATGTTCCTCTTCAGCAGCGGGGTTTAAGTACTTCTGCATGTAACAGGATTTCCAGCCCCTCTGTGAACTCTGCACATGTAGATCTCCTGCACATAAGCCAGTACCGGTTTATGTCATTCGTGCATGAGCCTCGGGAAGCAGTCTTTGCTGAATGAATGCCAGTGTACCACACAGTTCATAAATATGTAAAAGTAATGGGCCCTATCCCAACAAGCTTAGATTCAGAAACGTTTAGCAGATGTTCTGGCTGTGGGGGAAGAAAACAGGAGATGAATAAATACAATACTGCAATAACAAATACTTTGTTGATGAAACCACACATAAATTAGAATGACAAACACACCCTACCAGGACTTTGACCTACCCATAAAACAACATAAACATGTTTTATTAATAGTAGTTCGACGTTTTCAGGATCAATAAAGCGACTTCATTGATTTACTTTCCCCTTTTTATTAATACTTCTCTAAACGGTGATGAATTTGGATGGAACATAGGTAGAGTCTTCTTTATAGCTTGCCAAAGGATAGAAGTAAGGTTCTCAACAAGGACGCCAGAGCCTTTTGCTAAAGCGAGCGTAACCATGGGTAAGTTAAGAGCTTGAAGAAAACTTCCAGACTTGTTTGAGATCAGGCCTGTTGGTTATTTCTAGACAACACAAGGGAGCTGCTCTTTACAGCTTGGTTAAAGGAGTAAAATGATGTTGCTCTAAAAAGAAGTATACAAAACATGGCTCAGGCTCTTCCCTAATCCAAACTCAAAATAGTAAACATGCCTTGTAGACCTTAATGCATGCTATATGGCGTAAACCAGTCCCAGGGGGAGCCCTGCACAGGCAGCTCTTGTGCAGGACTCCTGTAGCCCAAATTAGGTCAGGAACCAATGATGGGTCTCAGTGATGACATCACAGGCCTTTCTTTCCATTGTGCTTGACCAAGATATATTTAAATCCATTTCTTTAGTCCTTCTCAAGGACTAACTGAGTAAAAGGAACTGCTGTACTCCTGATTTTTTGTTTAATATATTAATTGCATAGCATGGCAACGGTTGTCTTCATGCATATATATGTTTTGCTCCTTGAAAAGCACTTGTGTTACTGCTGTAGGTGATCTTGCACCTCTTTACACATCCAGGTGTCGTTCTATAAGGAACTGTGAAGTCAGACTCATCTGGGCTACTCTTCCTGGCCCTTAGTGTCCTGTACAGTTTGGGGAGGGAGTTTTCCGCCCTTGTATAGCCTTTCTTTTGGGTTGTCTCTACTTAAAATATTATAGTGAAGTGAAAGGTGTGTATTCCTCATTAGCTTCTCATATGTCCACAGTATGGAGTAGTAGCAGCAAACCTGACTGCAATTTTAGGTTTTACTACTTGGACAATCTGTAGGCAGTGAAATTACCTACAGTGTGTATGGACAGACCCAGAGCCTCTCTAATTCCTAGAATGCTCCCAAATGCTCAGTCTCCGCTCAACACTCAGCAGATTTGCACGTAGCCGCAGGGAAACTTTCCTTATTAGTTCCTATCTGAATGTGTATTTTCTTAGCCTGAAGAATTAGAAATGTTTTTCTAAATGCTCAAAGTTTACTGCATCGATGGACTGGCTTTTTGTTTCCCTGTCAAGCTGGAGGAGTTTTGACCTAGAGAAGCCTTTACTTTTTCTTGCTGAGCCAGTAAGTAGTTTTTCCAAGTGAATTAGACTTGTATTTGCTTTCCTGTAATGAAACACCACTAGCAGTTTATTTGGAACTCAGCTGCCACCCCTGCACACAACATCACTCTGGATTAGTGTGTACTTGTGTGTTAAGGGGTGGCGGAAAGGGTTAAATATGTTCATTTTATAAATATTACCGTTACTCAAATGCTTATGCAATAAATAACCACTTGCATCCAGGAGGATGCTGGGTGCTTGACGACTTCTGCTTTGTATTTCAAACACAAACTGAACACCTGTGTTATTGCTTAGGGATTAAGCTCTTCATGTTTTCCCCAGAATTGAACACTTTTTCCTGCTAACAGTTGCAGCTGATGCAGAAGACAGCAAATTTTAAGACCTCTGTAGACTACACTTTCTCTGCTGTCCCTCGGTTTCTTCTGGAAACATTTCTTCTTTTGGAAGCGTTCAGCTGCCAGTTTGTATACAGGTTACTTTTACATAAAGCAAATATGCTTTAGCTGTCCAAGTAGATGTGAGCATCAGAAAACAAGGCAATATAATCCATCGAGGAGATCCTAAATTAAATTGCCTCCAGCAGGCAGCAATTTAAATGCAGTGACTTTTAGCAGAAACACTTCTGTGCATAAGGAGATAAGAGTTCTGGTTAATGGAGAGCATTTCAGATGCTTCAGTGGTGCTTTGGTGTCATGTTGTTGCCTTGACTTTTACAAAGTGATGTGTACATGGAAAGCACGTGAAACCCTCTAGCACTGTGAACATCATACTAAAACGTATAAATGGGAGGGGTGTTTGCAGAACACACCAAGTGCACCTTCCGTTCAACATAATAGTGGTAAGGCCTCAGCTGGGAACACGCTGTGTGCTGTTCCTGGCAGTGAAATTCAGGAAAGACATGGACTAAAGGGAGAGCCTCCAAAAGCGAACATCACGAATCACCAGAGGTCTCACAACATAACCTAGGAAGACAAATAAGAAGAAATGGCATTTAGGTCTGGAGAATGTAATAAGTGACACCGTAAGTCTTCATGCATGCAAAAGGCTGCTGCAGAGGTGAAAGGAACAGATGTTTCCTTTGTCTGTGATGAGTAGGATGAAAAGTAGATTTAAATTATGGTAAAAGAGATCCAGGTTAATCACTACGGAAAACCTAAAGGCGAAAGGAGTGAATCATGAGAACAGAATGGCTTGCCTGGATAGATCGTGGTGCCTGCAGCGTTAGAGGTCTTCAGGGGGTAAAACAGATGGGACAGAGTTGCTTTCACAGGGATGGAGTTAGAAGACCTCTCAGTATCCTTTCCAGCCCTGTAATTCAGTGATCGCCTCCTCATTTGAAATTCACTTGCTGTGTTTTTACTTGTTAATTCCCAATGTGTCCTGGACTCTGCTCCAGGACCGTATGCTTCTAATGGAATCTGCTGTTCTCAGTATTTAAAGAGGTTACAAATTCCCACAGGAGTGGCTATGCACCTGGCAAGTTTTGAGTTTTGGAAAGTTGTCAAAAGAGAATTCAAGGTTCCTTGGCCATTTTTACTGTGAATATAGCTTTGATATCATGGAGACACTAAAAGCTTTCTTGGATTTTCTTCTGTAACTTGCCTTCCTTGCTATAATCCTTGTCTAACTGGGAGCAGCAGCTGGCCCTTATGAACCTTTAGTAATTTATTTTAGAAAGTGAATATATAAAGAAGTCAGGTCCTATTTTTGTATATTGATTTTTCAAAATGGGGCACTGTGCCATAACCTGACCTTATTTTGAGCAGCAGCAGCTCACCTCCTTTTAAGAGCTGAGTCCTGAACCACAATATTTTTCCCTGGGTTGGTTTGGGACTGCTGCCTCGACTGGAGGTGACTTCTGGAGCGCAAGGCACCCAGTTTTGAGGCGCTTGCAGGCACTCTTCACAGGGAATCACCGCTTTGCTGGGGCGAGGTAATTGTTATCTAGCCCAGTGCGAAACAGCAGTACTGTAAAGGCCTCAGGGAAGATACAGCAATGGGCTCACCTTACACATCACAAGCCTAGAACATCAGTATTATGCTAGGCTGGGATGCAGGATTTCAGTTTTCTTAGCTTGTTTATAAAAAGCAGCCATTTTGTACTGATATCACAGCCCCTTGCTTTGGTGTGCTCTCAAGGGTGCGTTTTATTAGCCTAAAGTTGTATATGGTATTGCCTTGCACCCTCCTCCCACTCCGAACACCATGTGCACACAGTAAAAAGAGACATGCAGAGGAAGCACAGTGCTTTGTTTTTGCTTTAGTTCTACTTGTTTGAACCCTTCCTCTTACAGTGCATTGTGAAAACTCCTCTGGGAATCTGACAGCATCGTGATGCAAATAACCCTGTCATATGACTAAGCCTCTCTGTTGCTGGATTCCAAGATATCAAGGCAAAACATAAAACACGTCTTGCTGTGGATGCCATAGGCAGCTTCATTCTCGAGTGCAAATGGATCTTCAGTTCCCTAATGGGTATTCTTCAGGTCCTAATTGGCATTTTACAAAGATTACTGATAAACTGACAGCCCTCCTGATTGTTCAGAGGCAAAGTGCTTAGCCAGTAATCAGCAGATACCGCGTATGCATTGGCCTCTTTGGGCGCATTTTAAAATGTTTTCCATATTGCCACACATGAACCCTCTCCTCCATCTACTTCCATTTTTTAATAATCTAACACATCCTCAACCTGCATCTTTGTAGAGAAGAGCGCCTTGATCTTTTGGCTATCAACAGTTAATACAAGCTGCTGCCTCCCCTGCAAAGAACTGCTACACCACTCACCTTGGTTGACTTCAAAGGTGGGAATATCCACTGACTGCAGGTCTTACTGCCTTTTGGTACTCGCATGTGTATGAACATATGCATCTGCTCAGGTAAGGACAGACATCTTTGCCGGGTTTTCCAGCATGTAAGCTGAGTCAGCTGGCTGTGGCTCTCAAGTGATTGCAACTGGTAGCTCTAATTTCTATGCTCATGGAAACTCCATCAGTAAATAGGGTGAGTTGAGCCAAGTTTGCATCAGCTAAAGGCTTTCCTCCATCTGTTCTCAGACAGGGATACAGATAGTGATTTGGGAATTGTGCGCTTCTGGCTGATATTTGTCACACCACACTGTAGTAAGAATTTCCTCAGCCAGGTCATGAGCTCATTTTGTGCATCTCTTATGAGTGGTGTCTATTTTGTTTTGTATCGCATTATTGCAGTACCTGACTGCTTTTCATACCAAAATCAAACCCAAAATCTTTAACAGATTATGGAGGCAAACACTTCTCTTAAGGTAGGGTTGGAAAATTGTGGCTTTGGTATAAGATTGGAACTGTATGAGTCTAGATACAAAAGGTGTTTGAAATACCTCTGCTGGAAAGGCCAACTTAAAGGAACACTGGTGTACTTTCATATTACCATTGCTATTATCATATAATCCTGGATTTGTACCTGATTCCTAAATCCTGGATTATTTACAGTGCTTCTGTATCGGTTTGCATCCCTGCTCTGTTCAGCAGCACATTAGCTGGCTCCCCTGGCTCATGGGCATACTCAGCTGAGCGTGGCAAAGACAGCATGTATGTGTACTGCTTATATACAGTAAATGGTACAGACAGGAATGAGACATTATATATAAACAGTGTAGAAACGTATATGCACACAGACACGAGTGTATCTGTATGCTGAACAGACAGTGCTCTTCCTGACTGGTAGTTCAGATGCAGAGCACTCGTCCTGTAAGCAGTAGCTTCTGAGAGCATTTTACTAACCATGTGCATATGCATAAACCTACATCACACATACTAAACATTGGTACATTCTCCTCAGTACTTTCGTGAAGAACAGGATGCTGTCATTTCCCTGCCCATCCAGTACCTACGCTGTTACCTCAGTGTCATCTGAGGGATTAGTCAGTATTTGGGGCTTCCAAGTTGACTCAATTAGCGGGAGACAATGATAGTGGAGCCAGGCATCCATCTGACGTAATTTGGTTCGTTTCACGGAGCCCACACGCAAGGAGCGATTTTCAAGGGCACAGCGAGATCCAAACAGGACGGGTTGCTATGACCACGGCTCCGAGCTTCTCCCCAGCCAACCCCAAACAAAAATATATTTAGCTCTTCCTCACGATGACTTTGTAAGCGCCTCTCCCGCCNAGCGTTTAACGCCGCCATTCGAAGCACGGTGCGCCCCTCGGCTCGGGCCCCGCTGACGGGGTACCGCCCCCTGCCGTTCGGCTCCGCTCCCAGCCCGCACGACGACGGCCGCCTCCCATCCGGAGGGGCTGCGGTCGCTTGGGCCCCGCGGGCCTCAAGCGGGCTCCACGCCGGCGGCAGGGTTCGCTCAGCCGGGAGGCGGCCCCGCGGGCTGACAGGACCGGGCACGGGGGCGGGGGCGGGGGC
>VXAA01006076.1:768204-820137 GCA_013399115.1 Anseranas semipalmata
CTGTCGCTCTGGGCCCGGGGGCGGCCGGGTTCGCGCCGCCGTTGTGTCACGGCGCAGGCCGTTATCCTGAGGGGCGCGCGGAGGTAACCGCCCGTGAACGTGGGGCCGCCGCCGCCGCCGCTGCTGCTGCGACAAAAAGCCTCGGCGCACCGGCCGCGTCCCGCGCTCCCGGGAGGGCTGCGCGAGGTCAGGTTAGCGCCGGGCAGCGGCCGGCCCGCGCTTCTCGGTGGGACGGGGCAGCGCCTTGAAAGCCTGGCGCTGCACGAGTTGCCGCTTGCTTCGTTGCTTCTGTTGGGCTTCCTTTCAAGGCTAGCAGAACGAAGAACCTATGGGCAGCCTCCGGGGGCTTCAGGCGCGAGGCTTGAATTGAGGGTTCTTCGTTGTGCTGCGCTTTAAATGGACGGGTCGGTGCTGGTGTAGAGGCTTGAGGGGACGCTGAGCACACAGATAGCCTCTGAGTAGACCATCTAGACATACACAAACTGACTGTTCATTAGGGCCCACTTTAGTTGCAAAATGTGAAAGCTAGAAGTTGATCAACTTAAAAAAATCTGTAAGCAAGATTTTGAGTGTGACTAAGAATCTGTTTGAATAGACTTCTTTTTCCAATAATCATACTAATACCTTTTTTTCTGCATTTCTTTTCGAGAATGTCATTATTCTACACGTTTTTCACTGACGCATTTTCAGGACTTGGGCTTGGGTTGGTTGTACTGCAGCGATGTGTTTGGTAAAAATAACTCACTGCATGGGAATTAACTTCTTTAATCATGGGAGTATTTCTACTGCTCTAAGATTCCTTGCACAAAACTAAACTTAGAGTTAGATTGAAGTTGACAGCGTTGCTTTAAACCATTCAAAAGCCCACCATGCACTCATCTGCAGCTGAAAATGAAAAATTCACGCTCTAGTTAGAAAACAGAAATCTTTATATTTAGCTTGGAGCTTGCTGAAGTACTTATGACCAAGAACACAGGTGTATATAAGTGCTTCCTAGATTTGTATTCATTCCTAAATTATAACTGGAAGGTATACCTTATAGCTAATTGATGAACTTGGAAATCCGTTAGTTCTTAAAGTAATGAACAGGGGAACTCCTCTTCAATGGTACAGGACAGCCATAAAGATTTTCCTTTTAACACTTATTTTTAAGTATTTATGGAGAAAGCATAACTAATAGTCACGCTGATTATGAATGACATGTGTCTGGATTTTCATCTTCAATAAGTTTGAATACAAATCCTGTTCTTGACTAATTCTGTGTGTTAAGAAAGGATCTGTATGTGATCGTATATTCCTGGTGTAAACCTAAACACAGATGGTTGAGGTCAGGATGATATTTTATTTTAAGCTTACCTCTCCGGGTTTCAAATATCCTGCTTTTAACCTTCCTCTGTTCACATTTAGGAGCGTTCTGCAAGTATGCCTCACATGAGAAAGCTTGGTTGGTTTGCAGGTGCAGGTCTGCTTTGATGAAGACAACGGCACAGTTACTTTTCTGCGCGAGAGCTTCAATGGCTGGTGCGCGCGTGGTAGCGCAGAGCTGGTGTTGAGTTGCTTTTGGAGAAAGTTGAAGGAGAGTTGGTCCTTAGATGGATGGACTCCTCTCTTCTTGCGGGGTTTCAGAATGACTTCAGTCAGGTAATCCAGGAGTGGATTAAGTAAATCTCTTTTTTTTATCCCCACACCCGCCCTGCTTTGCAGACACAACGGCTGTATTGCCAGCGTAATCTCAGAGTAGCTCTAGTTAGAGGCAGAGGGAGAACTGGCTGTGCTGGTGCCGTCTTACTTCGGTACTGGTAGAAAACTTCCCCTCTGGTCTGGTTGTCCTGGGAAATTGCCTGCGAGAGCAACAGCGGAGCCCATGCACGGGCTTTCTTTGGTGTTGCAGCCTTAGTTCAGTGCTAGGGCCCCAGAGAGGACTTGCACGTTGATCTCAGTGTCATCCAGCTGTGACAACAGGCTGGTCAGAACTTGTTTCAGCCATGCAGCATCCAGCACTGACGTTTTAGGAATCTGTTCTGTGCCGGTTGATCTACATCTAAACAGCCTGGGGTGGAAACATCCTTTCGCGTATGGCTGCAATCTTCTGTCGGAGCAGCTCTCGGTCAGGGCTATGATCTGTGGTATCTAAGGTCGTAGCACAGGTTCACATGTACTAGTAGAGCACATGTGCGCTCCTAGGGCTTGTCCTAACTGTGCGGTCTGGTGTTGTTACACGGGCGTGACAGCAGCTTTGCCAGCGCGCTGTACCACTGCTCGGGGACTGCTGGAATATTCCTAACGCGGGTGTAATCTGAGAGAGTTTTCCTGGGCGAGTGTTTTCACTTGAGCAGATGCTAACAATAATCTTGCCTTTATTTAAAAAGGGGAGGAGGGGGAAGTTCCCATTGCTAACTCCAGGAAGTCACTTTTTACACGAGCTCCATCAGGTCAGCATTTCTTGCATTTCCTAGGTCTCCCAGCCACACCAGAGCCTAGCACCGACCTTAGGCGTGCTATCTAGCAGGCTGTAACTGAAACGTCAGCTGCAGAGATGCAGTTTGTAATTTCACAGGTGGCAATAAAGCAGTAATGATGCTGACCCAGTGTTCATTCTGCAATTTGGGAAAGATGTGATAAGGCACAAGAGGCAGGCACTGTTTATTTGTTAGGAGGGGAGCCCAAAACAACAGACAGAGCAAGAGTAAGCCAACATAGGCACATCACATCACCACCCTTTCCTTCCTTTTTCTCCTCCTCCCTCCCCCAGTTGAATGACATCTTCTGTTATAATTGCACAAGGGAGGGGGAGAAAGGGAAAAGTGCATTTGGGAGGATGCAAACACCCTGAGAGTGCACGTGAGAGATCAGCACATAGCCAGGGTTTGTGAGGGGTATGAAAACATTTGGATTCCAACTTGAGTGTTTGGGATGCGCAGATACTGAATTATTTGTTGTCTGTTCCTGCAGTCTCCTCCTAATTCGGAGATATCTGGGATGGGTAGTTAGTTGGTAGGGCTCTAACAGCATTTGGTTTCTTTGTGTAAACAGTAAACTGATATGGATCGTAGCTCTTACAATCCTCCTGTCCATGCTGTATCTTGAAGAGGCACCGTGATGCTCTTATGTGTCTTGTGACAGAAACTCGGCGCCCAGATATGGGAAGCAATTTAAGGAGAGGAAGGTTGCTCACCTTGGTGGACAGCTTGTCCTTTGCTCCCTCCTCCTTTTTAGTTTAATCAAACAGCAATTTTTTGGCTTAGTATCAAGAGGGAACTGAAATATGTCGTCTTTATTTTCTTAGGTATTGGAATTGTCTCAATTCACATATATTCCGTGTGACTAGGAAAGGAAATGCAAGTTCTTGCTGTTCTTAGACAGCAGTAAATTAACAAGAGAACTATTTCAGTTTCAGGAAAGAGGAGCCTATTTCATGCCCCAGTTCTCAAGGAGAATTCATAATTTTTCTGCTAAAGGTGTGCGGTGGCAGCATAGCTTCTTGCTGAAGGCAGAAGCCTGATTGCTCCAGCAGAGATCGGCTGTTCTGAAACTGTGTTGTTTTTGCAACAGACAACATGAGAAACTGCATTTCATTTTTGAGAAAGGACACTGACGAAAGCTATGGAAATTGTGAGGAAAACCTGTTTACCACATTCCTTTCTATCAGCCTGCCATTTCTGCCTTCTCCCTAGATCTTCATCTGGGTTACATGTTAACCTTTCTCCTTTCTTTCCCCAATAGCATCTCAGATATGATCTTTTGTGTCTAGCCACATGGTTAAAACTTGTCTAGGCTGTCCTTGCTTTGTGTCTGGATTTTTTTGACACTCAACCGTTCAAAACAATGGCCATTTTTACTGAAAATGGTGGTTTTGATTGTTTGCTGTTAAGGCTTTTAGCTAAATCATTCCTATGTGGATCCTACAACTACAGGCATAGACTAATTTTCTTCTTGGTTGGTTTCTGCTGGCATCGAGTGGCATGCTATGGAGAATTTGACATGTAGTCCCAGCTGTCAACGCTGCTAGCCGTCAGGTGTTCCCTAAAGCCTCCTTGTTTTCTGAGGAGTGACAGGTACGGGTGCTTTCCCCCACCACAAAAGTGAGTGCCATAGACACCTATGGAGCTACCTGGCTTGAGAAGCAGCGAGGTTCTCACCACCACCCCCTGCCGCGCACTGGCTGAAGCAGAACAGCCGGACAGGGAACCCAGCAGGCTGCTGCTGCCTGTTCTGAGCGTGGTTGGCTTTCTGCTATGCTCCCTTCTTTCTTTGAATCCTCTTGTCTGGCAGTCATCCCATCTCTTGAAGTGGAGTCTGAGTGCAAGAGGTGTTTTCTTGCTCTGCTTCTGTGCAGCATCCTGCACAGCAGAGTTCTGGTTTGGGCTCATCTCAAACATTATCGTAGGATACAAAACAAAACTTCAGTCCTGCAGTTTTCCCTTTTCCGTGCTGTTCCCAACATTAGGAATGTTTGATGGTATGGGTCTTTTGTTGTGTTTGTCTGCATCAGTATTCCGGTTGTACAGCTTAATTAAAATCTGGGAAATAAACCACTTATTGCATCAACTTCCTCTTTGGCCAGCAGGAAAAATGTTCTGTATTACTGCTTTCTGCCCTGCTGTTTGGAAATAATTCTTCTGAATCTGCCGAGCTTTGAAGTGAGGCAAGGCTTGCTGGGAGCTGCTGTGGTTGGGGGAAGAGGACATTTCAGAGCACTGAAGACTTTATATTAAAAAAAAAAAAAAAAATCTCTTCCTTTCAAGCTTTCCTTCAGTTACATCCTTTATCATCATGGCTGCAAGATGCTTTGGAATGAACTTTGTGATGTCTAAGGAAGTCCTAGGGGATAATCCTCTACTCTTCTAAGTAACTTTTGAACTAAAGTGACTTAATGGATAGTATAACTATTAGTGATTTCCCTTTAAATTATTAAGATCTCTTTACCCTAAATCTGTGGGGAGACTTCTTGCTGGAAGTTAAAAAAAAGCGTAGGCAGAACAGCAGCATTTTTGTGGCATCATATCTTAACTTGCTATCTCTACCATGCAAGTAAAAGTGCTCGTGGCCATGGGAGCCCTATCTGACATTTCTATCTTTTGATGGCCTTGGTAGAACTGTGTTGGTTGTAATGGGCTGGTTGGGAGGCCCTTCTTGCCCTTCTCTAAGTCTCTCTAAATGTGCAGTGGATAACTGTTAAGTGAGCTTCTCTTTTGTCAGGTCCTGTGAAAAGGTTACGATAAACTCTGCTCCATTTCTGTGAGACACTGCAGCTGGCAAAGATTTGCACCGTTTAACACTTGCGGTTTTTTTCAGGGATCAGTAAAGAAATGAATCTTGAGGCGACAGAAACCAAATTTGGCTCAAACCCAGTTAAAAGCACAACAACAATTGGTACCCACCCAGTGATACCCATGTAACAGACTGCTCTGGATCTCATGTTGAGAAGTGTCCTCTAACACTTGCAACATCATGGTCTCGTGACAGAAGGAATAAAGGGGAGGATGGGAGACTCTCATCTCCTCTGTCGTGTGGTCATCTGCACAGAAATGAGGCAAGTGTTTGTGTAGGAGCCTTGCTTTAAACAGTCAAATGGAAGAATGTTTCACTGATCTTTTTCTGTAGAGCAAAGTTATTCCCAAAGTTATGCAGTCTGCGTGCATTGTGTATGGTGCTCCATCTGCTGTGAACAGAGCTCTGCTCAGTTTGAGAGAGAAAAGCCACCTTAGACGGTCAGCAAGGGTAAACAGTTCAGGGGAGTGTGGGGCATGCTTTTGATGATTCACTCAGCCAGGGTAAATCGCTAACGAAGCAAGGCTCTCACTGAGAATTCCGGAGAGCTGTGCCTCTTTCTGCATTGATTGTAAAGAAAGATTAGTTTAGAGTTAGCCTTTGTGTATGGTTTCCTTGGTGAGCCTGGGGAGGTCAGTGCCTCACACCTGGTATTTCCTCTGCATCTTGTAAGTGTCATTTGTCTTCCTGTGGACTTGCCAGGGAGAGTAGGGCTGCTCGCACATCCAGGTGCTGGAGGGAAAGGCTCGGAGTCGGTGATACCTGGTCTGCTTCCAGTACTTCAGAAAGAGAAGCTTGTGCACGTGAAACTGGAGGAGTTACCCAGAAGGTGACAGCCTCAGTAGCAGATCTCCCCTATTAATTTTCCACAGTGCTGGTATTCAGTGTTCCCTCAGAAGAGGCAGGTGGGCTACAACTGGGAGCATCATTCTATCTTAATACTTTTAACGTTGCTTTTGCATCACGTGCAATGCCTGTTGCATTACACTTATGCCTGGAGACTCACTCAGGACTCTGCTGTACCAAATATTTTATTAAAGCATAGTAAAAAAGTCCCTGCTCTGAATGTTTTTTTGCTTAAATAAGGCATATGAGAGTGGAAGAAAGCAGAATTTTCTGTTGATGTTTAGAGTGGTGAATGCTGGGAAGTTTTGAATTCGGTGCATTGAATAGAATATTATTGGACAGTGGATTTATTTTGGGATGTGAGGCAACCTTCAAATCATCCTGTGGGGCACTTGTAAAGCCACAAAATGTAAACTCTGTGGGCTTATGGGGAGGTATGTATCTATGTGTATCTGTGACGGGTATATATTTGTGAATGATCTGGGAACCTTTGTCTGGGAATATCCAGTTTGCATTCAGGTCAAATGTCCCTGGCACATCCTCGCTGTCTTCCAGCTCCCCTCGACTTGGTCAGCCCTCATGACATCGAGTGGACTCGCTTCTGAACTGTTCCTCAGGCAGCTCTTTGCACTCATACCACTTTTTCCTTGAGCTGTTGTCCTACCTGGGCAGTAAATGATGGGACTTCCTAAAGTCAGAAGAGGGTACAGCATTCCAGATGGCTGCCTTGTATGCCAAGCCAATGCCACAGTCTACTGATACTATCCTTAGTACAGCTGTGGTCATGAGAGTATTCACTGTGTGGTTTGTGAGGGGAGGGAGGAGTCTCCCGATCCACGTTCCCTCCGGGACAGAAGGGAGATCCTTGTTGCTGTGCTTGCTGTACGTACAGCATGTAGCTCCTCCCTGTCTCCCCCAGGTCTGCTTGTTTGGGTTTTGACCGTACTTTACCCTCCTATCTCTTTTTGTTCCCTTCCTACCCAGAGGCAGAACCTTCTGGCCCTGGTTGGGCTGAACTTCAGTAGCACCGAGGGAAGGAGTCGGGCACCCCAGCAACAGTGCAGTGTTTCTGGGATCTCGCCCTTGCATATCGCGGCATGGTGCTGCTGGAAAACTGGCTTTTTGGGTGCCTTTGGAGCAGAGCACACTGTTTAGGTTCTTTGTTCAGTGCTCCTTCTGGTTTCCTCCTCTTGCATGCTTTCCTTCCTTTAACCCATGGCTCTCTTTTCTTTTTCTGTTTCTGGTCTCCCCCAGCCAATTCCTTTTTCCCTCTGGGCTGTTTACTGTTCTCCCCTTCTTTGGTGCATGGAGGAGAAACTGCTGAGTTCTGGTAGCAATAGCTGTAAGCCTATTTCGAACTGGGGGAGCCAGTAGGAACATAAGAGCGGGGTACATCTCATGGACTGGATTAGCTGTGCAGCTTGTTTTTTTTTTTTTTTTTTTGAGGAGAATCAGTTAATGTTAATTTAGGAATGGTATAGTCCCAACTGTGATCGAAAACAGCTAAATTGCTTGGGAAGTGTCACTTGAGATGTTTGCTTCCTCTGTAAGAGAATTCTTCTGGTAATGTGCCCTTTTGTGGATGATTGTCTAGATGTCTCGTCAGTCTGGAGAGGCTTGGTTTTAGTGCTATCTGCTCTCTGGAGAGTTTATTTTTAAATAGTTGCTGAAGCAACAGTCTTGTAAAATGCTGCAGTGTTAGGATAGAAGGAATTAAAATGTTTAGTAATCCTTCAAAAGGGTAGAGTGAAAAAATTTTTTCAGTCTTCCCTTCTCTAAGGGTAGCTGAAAGCATTGGTGAAACTGCGTTCTAGTAGAAGACTTACTTCGTAATGTTCTTCCTCAAAAAGCCTCTGTTTCAGTTTGGGAATGTCCACCTTCTAAACCAGAGTAATGTCAAAACCAAATGTTTGAGTTCAGAAACTGCTGCGCACTGTCCTTCATTCTCTGCTATAAGAACATGGCTTCTCTTCTCCTGTGATGACTTCTGCCAGCCTGAGATGGGCTGTGTCTTAAGACAGTCACTGTGGCCCTTGTAACTCTTGTGAAGCCGCAGAGTGGTGCTCTACTGGTTTCAGCAGCCGAAGCATTTTGTGAGCTTTCCTTCTTTGTGCCAAAAACCTGGGGTCTTTGCTGTTTACCCTACGCCAGAAAATTTGAAAGAAAACATTTTTCAGAGGTCAAATCTCCATATGCTCTATTCCTGTAGCATTGTAGGGGTTCAACTTTATATCATTTTCTTAATCTACAGTTTTCAGTTCAGTTGTGTCAGCACAACAGTTACACTTAATGAAGCAGTTGTCATGTCACTGGTGAATCAGATGATTAATCAAATGCAATCCCAAACATCAGTACAGACTGAGTGATGAATGGACTGAGAGCAGCCCTGAGGAGAAGGACCTGGGGGGGTTGGTGGACGAGAAGCTCGACATGAGCAGCAGTGTGCGCTTGCAGCCCAGAAACCAACCGCATCCTGGGCTGCCTCAGAAGCAGCGTGGCCAGCAGGGCGAGGGAGGTGATTCTGCCCCTCTGCTCTGCTCTCGTGAGACCCCACCTGGAGCCCCGCGTTCAGCTCTGGGGCCCCAGCACAAGAAGGACGTGGACCTGTTAGAGCGGAGCCAGAGGGGGGCTACGAGGACAATCAGAGGGCTGGAGCACCTCTGCTAGGAAGAGAAGCTGAGGGAGTTGGGGTTGTTCAGCCTGGAGAAGAGAAGGCTCCAGGGAGACCTTATAGCAGCCCTCTAGTACCTAAAGGGGGATTATAAGAAAGATGGAGATAAACTTTTTACAAGGGCGTGCAGTGACAGGACAAAGGGTAATGGTTTTAAACTTAAAAAAAAAAAAAAAAACTTTCAAAACTAAAAGAGGGTAGGTTTAGATTAGATGTTAGGGAGAAATTCTTTACTGTGGGGGTGGTGAGGCACTGGAACAGGCTGCCCAGAGAAGCTGTGGATGCCCCATCCCTGGAAGTGCTCAAGGCCAGGCTGGATGGGGCTTTGGGCAACCTGGTCTGGTGGGAGGTGTCCCTGCCCATGGCAGGGGGTTGGAACTGGATGGTCTGTAAGGTCCCTTCCAACCCAAGACATTTTATGATGATTCTCTGATTCTGTGATGCAAAATATCACCTCCAAATATGAAGAGTTGTCTTTTTCCAAGTGATCATCCCTTTGCTGCCCCATTCCTGTGGTCTTCAGCTATCACAGAAGGCCCTTTGTTGTTCATTTGGCTGTTAAACTGTATTTATTTTATGCTTCATCAAACTCTTAATGAGGTTGGGTTTGTAATATCGAAAGTCTGGATCTCCAAGGGTGAGAGAAGCTAACAGGTTTCATAAAACTGTAGGGAACAACCACCATACAGGAGAAAATCCCAGGCAGTTCAGGCTTTTTTGATAGCGGAGAACAATGGTGGTGAATTCTTTAATATGTGCTTCTGCATTCATGCAAACTTTGTTAACTTACAAGTATGATGCTTTCTCACAGTCAGGGTCTGCTGGTGAATTCAGCTATGAGGCATAGTTCTTTGGTTCTAGACTCTTAAGAAAGCAAGGAATTTCAGAACCATGAGGTACAACAAAAATGAAAGAGAAGGTAATGAAAACGGAGGAAAGGACAGACACGGCTGAGTAGGTTCAAGACATGTAGGTGTGACTTGACCCGGCAGGCCAGTGCTTGCTGCACACCATCCGGTCTTGATGTTCCTTTCCTTGTTGGTGTCCCAACAGAGGTGGATCTTGAAGGGAAGACTCTGAAATGGACTGGAAATAAAGTGCTGTCAGATGGACGTAGTAAATCAAGACAAGTGTTAATTTCTTTTGTTGGATTTGAGGACGAATTGCCTTACAATGCTGTGCTAATTATGGCAATTCAGGAAATGATTCACAAGAGTGGGCAGCTGAGCGTGCTCCTTTAGCAGCTGTTTTAGCTTAAGCTAGGTTGACTTATTTACTAGAGTTGTGTTTGATTTGCTAGAATGGCAATTGCAAGTTCTCTGTTTCAATTCATCTGACTTAGCCGGAGTCCTTTGACACCTGACAGAAGAATGGAACAGCCTTCAGCCTGTCTGCAAAGCCGGGCATATAATTTGGCTGTATGTGGGAAAGTTTCTTTACAGTGGTGTGGACTGGAAGTTTTTTTCAGTGCTTTTTTTCGGTGTTAGGCTGTGTAACACAATCGTGACATTTAGTGTTAAGTTTCACTGCACACTGCATCGTTTTACTGGGGGTTGCTGCTTGCTTCATTGTGCAGGCAATATCCTTGCAATATCCCTGGTACTGGGGAACCTGACAGCAGGTAGATTTTGTGATCCTGTTCTCAGATGCAGTAATGACTTAAATGAAATACATTCTAAATATTACATGTTTTCACTTATCTCACTTCTCTGCCCCTGTTTTCCCTAGCAGAATGCAAAAGATTAGTGTTCCCACTTGATGGACTAGCTCGTGCTGTGCATAATACAAGTTGCTTTGCCATACTGGAGTTTATGCCGCAGTTACGCACAGCAAATGCATGCAGGCTCTATGGAGTTTCAGTTATGGCAGCAAAATCTTAGGTGGCAAGGTCACGGCCATGAGATAACTTGCGTACGGCAGTCCTTTCCATGGAAAGGAGTGTTTGGTAGACATTAACTTTTTATAAGCTGACGACATTCAGGTGCTGCAGAAAAATTCTCCTTTCTGTGAAGGTCTTAAAAACGGTGGCGATATGAACCCTAGCCAAGCGGAACCCGACGGGCTGGCCACGCTTCTGGTAAGCATGTTCTAACGTGTGACAATCTACTAGAGCACTGAAGCTGAGCAGCAGTCCATTGCTGGAGTGTGTTCTCGCCTGCGGGTCTGGTTGTGGCAGCTTAGAGTGGCGACGGGGCTTTGGTGGTGGAAATGAGCTTACTTTTCTCCCAGGCAAAGCCCTGACAATCAGGAGTTAAAACTTGGAGAGGAATGAACTGAGGTCAGCAGCACAAATGGTCTGTTCAGTAAATAATTTTCTTTGTATACTTACTCCATTCTTTCACTCATTATTTGCTCCACTTATTCTTTTCCCTTCCTACACACACACTCACACGCACACACAATTTTTCTGGCTTTATTATTCTCTCTTGCCCTCCTTGTCGCCTTCCAGTGGCCACTTGTCACTGTGACCCTCCCTCTGGCCAAGGAGCTGCAGATGATAGGTTTCCCGTGAAAGAACCACCCTCGAGCTGGGATGGACACCTACGTTCAGCTTCGGGGATGCCAGGCTGTTTTCCAGCTGCTCTTGAGAGTCTGCTTGCTCTGAGCACTGCAGTGGTTACACAGAACGCGGCGCAGGGAGGCAGAGTGCTGTTCAGCCAGACACCGAGGAATTAGGAGCTGTTTCCCACCTCTTTTCCCTCCTTGGTAGCGGGCTGCAAGCTCCTGGGTGAGTGAGCATCTGATACGTGGCATGTGTTGTTCCAAAATTCGAGGGGAAAATCTGTTAAAAAGCCGTGCTGGTACTGAGAATTCGGGTGAATGTAGGACAAAGCAGTGGTTAATGGTAGAGCCTGCAAAATACAGCAAGGCTTTGATGCTGGTGCTTGGCCGTGATGCTATGAAATGGGAAAAAGCTTTAAGGGTCATGTATCTGAGGATGCACAGAAAACAGCTAGAGGAAAAATTAGGATGGGGGGGGAGTGACCTTGAACGTCTGTTCCATTGAACCAATCCAGGTGTGACTGGTGTTTAGGGAATTATTTTCTGGGAGGCTCTTTGTTGGGGTGGGGGCAGTTTAAATGTTCTGTATCTGTTCAGAGATCCATTTTGATTTTTCAGTGAAAGTGCAATAGCTGCGTATTGTCACCTTTGTACGTGGTCCTGTAAATGTTCCTGACCCCAGGCTTCTGAAAGATGTGCCAAAGCTCTTTTTGTGGGTATTAAATTGACTTAAGGCCTCACAAACAGGAAGAAATAAATGTTTAGCAGGCATACTGTAGCAATTGCATGGTAACTATTAAGACGACAACCCATGGATAATCATACGTACATTGAGGGCAGGAGGGGGGCTTTGGGTCTGCACTGCTTAGCCACCTACAGCGTAATACTTCTTGCCTGCTGTGGAGCCTCTGTGTTCCTTTCCTTTAGGGCACTGTTGTCTCCTTCATTCTTCTGAGTTTTTTATGCTTTCCATTGTGTTTTCTTAAATAAAAAGGCATCTCTAGAAACAAACAAACAAAATTCCTTTCTTGCTTGACTTGCGCTTTTCACTTATAAGAATGATTTTCCTTTCCCTGGTATGGCGGTGTTATTAAAACCAGGACTTTTCTCAGCTAGACTCTGTTGCTGCAGAGCCAGTGGGGTAAAATGACTATAGTGCTTGCTATAAGAGTTTGGTTTGTCTACCCCCCTTGGCTTAAATATTGATAGTGGTGAAGTTACGGATCTGAACATACTAAATCAAGACAACTGTTCGTTGTTCTCTGAACAGACTTTATAGCTTTCCTATAGCTACATTGTTCAGGGAAGTGCATTACTTTCCAGTACATAGCCAGGCTTTAAGGCCCTCAGGTTCTTCACATCTGAAACAGAAGGAGGAATCATCAAAGCTGAATACAAAAGGAGAACAATTACAAAGGGCATATTTTTTTAGGAGTGTCTTGGGCAGAGCTCCTACCTCCAGCTGCTTGTTTTTTATCCTGGGGTGCTGTGTCCTTTTCTCCTCTTGTCACACAGCACAGCTGTCTGGGCATGCACAAAAAGCCTAATCAGAAAACTGATCTCGGTTTAAAAATAGCCTTGCTGGAATAAAAGATAGTGAACCTGGGCAGGTTTACTGTGCAGTCCCATGGCTGTTGTAATGGCATTAATGGTCAGGTGGGGATGGCTTGGTGGTGGAGTGACAATGGGGCTACTGTCAGTACTGCCTGGGGGGGCCGGGGTGGGTGACAAAAGTTGGAGTTGTTGCTTGCTGGTGTCGATTGTATTTGAGAGGACGTGCTTTTGATACCTGTGGAGAAAAGGGAGGAACGCTTTCTAGAGGAAGTGTGGAAAGGCTACAGCGTCTGTGAAGGACTGAAGCAACAGATGCAGGCTAACACAGGAGAGAAAATACAGCTAGTGGTTGGATGAGGTGCCACAAAAATCAGTTTCTCTTGAACCCTTCCTATTTTTCTGGGTTAGAGTTTTGGTTTCAAGGCTTGTGTTTCCAACCATGTTCTGTCTCTCTAGGGCCCAGGCTGACAGACGGATGGAGCAGTGCTTCTGCGAGACCGTAGTTTCCTGTTAGCTGGTGTCTGCTTTCCCTCGCAGCTCAGTGAGCTTCTTCAGCCCTGCTTGTGCACTTCAGCTTGTATCAGTTGGTTTTATAAAGAAAAATCCCCCCTCCCTGTACCTGACCTCATAATAGTATTTGTACTGGGAAAACGTATGCTACTTGCTCGTTCTTAATTCTTACCAAATATGTGGGAAAACTTGAGGCTTCTAGTAACTGAAGAAATAACTACATTTTCCTGTCAATTGGTGATTAAAAGTAGCTAGGTAAAATGATGGGAATACTAAAATGAGACAACTAGTTCTTAGACTGATATTCAAAGTATCCATTTGAGTTGCACCCAGAAGTTTCTAGCCAAGTAGCTCCTCTTTATGCTTCTTTGAAGGGCTTTGCACTGATCCAGGCGGGCGCCTTTACTGTAGCAGGGCCTTAGGATGGTGCTTTCACGTAAAATTAAGTAGGAGCACACCGTGTGTCAGAGGGCTTCTTTGTAAGTGGTGGGGTGGAATGGACCGAAACTCTGGCTGTGCTTGGCGAGGCGATTTGTCTCGCTTCTTGAAGGTGGGCAGCCCCTTTCAGGAATGGGGTTTCGTACCTCTGCCAGGCAGCTCCGAGTAAGGTGCCCGGCCGGCTCTGTGAGGGAGGAGTCGGTGTAGTCTTGAAATAGGTGCTAGTGAAAAACCTTGACGGGTCTGAATGCTACTCAGATATACAGAGCCTGAAAGAGGAACTGAAAGGAAATACAATTGGAAAGGAAGGATCCAGCTGTCTTTCCGGTTTCATAAAACTTGCATGTGAACCAGGGTGGAACGCGCAGGAGATACCGATAGTTGCTTCTCTGTCATTCTCCTGTACTTTGCTCTCTAGTTCAGATCGGCATTTGCAGCACTGCAGGATCTCTGTTCACAGCCTGTTCTTATCGGGAAAGTAGTGTTACCTTTTAAACCGGTGAAAATACTATTGATCTAACGTTGTGCTGGAGTTCTTTCATCTCTGGCTGTTCCAGCCATTTTACAAAGGGGATAGAAGCCTGTGTCCCCTCAGTTTTTGAAGGGAGATGAATGAAGTGCAGGGTTATCACACGGTAGATGGCCTTCATAAACTTAAACACAGCTAGGATAAGAATGTACGTCTCTTCCTGTTCCTGGGATCAGGACATTGACATGGAACTTCTGTCTTGCAGATGTGATATACGTGTTTGAGGGCATGAAATAGCAACTAATGCATATACTAATGAAGCCCTACATCTGTTTTTACATATGCATATGGGTATGAATGTGCAAGATAGCGTGGGTGTGAATAGATGCAGGCCTGGGAAAATTGTGATAGCTTGTAACTGTGCCACTTGGCACATACAATGTGTACAAACACAAACTTGTAGATGAGTATTCAAAGTAAAATAATTTCTACCTTCTCTTCCCATCTGAAAAGAGTCATGAACCCTAGGGTTCTTTAAGCATAACTAGCACTTGCTGAGAATCTTAAACATACACACTCGTGCACCCACCCACCCCTTCTAATTTTGGTGACTTTCTGAATGGGAACCAGCGTTGTATGACACTGTTCACATCCTCAAGTAGGCAAGCCTAGTAATTGTACAAGCAGGAAAGTGAATGGCGTTAGAGTGAACCCAACAACCATCTTTAATAACAGTGATTTAGAATTTGAGTGACTGGTGAAGTTGGCAATTTCACTGGACTGCATATTGGGGAAGCTACCTCTAGGGATGTATGCATTAGCCTATTTTGTGACAAAGATGCATCCCCCTCCTAGTGCTTGTTGTGTTTTGGGTTTTTTTTGATTGGTGATTCACAGTTACTTCACAAAATCTGATCTGCTAAAAGTTGTGGTTTAGTTGCAAGAATGCTTCGGAAATTAATACTGTTTTGTTTGTTATATCTGCAGCGTTGTTGAAGCCCCTCCTTAACACCTGTAGTGTTTCTGAAATTTCCATCTTACTTGATGTTTCTGTGAACCACTTTTATTCCTTTAACAAAGAGCAAGAGCATCAGTATTTGCTTCTGAAGTCTTTCTGTCGGTGCAACTATCATACTGATGTAAATGTTGAAAGACTGATTCGCAGGGAGGAACACAGGCTGTTTGGTGAATTCCACGATTTTTCGACTGAGTTGGTAATTTGAGAAACGGGAATATAGTGTTCTGTTCTCTTATTGACTCATATTCTTGTTTTTAAAGGTGTTTGGCCTTCCCTGAGGACTGACATAATGGAGACAGCTTGTTTTGCTTCTAACATTCACAGTATCTTTTTTTTTAACCTGTTGGTTCAGCGATTTTTGTCATTTTTGTCTGAAAGTTTCTATTGTTTATACCTCTACCTCTGAAGCCGCCTTCTCCTCAGTCCAGCCGTAATTAATTAGTTAAGCCGTTCTGTAATCTTGTATCATTAACTGCTCTTTCAGGAAAGCAAGAAACAAGCGTTTCTGTTATTATTGACTGTCAATGTAACACACACTGAACTTGAGTGCCAAGGGTGGACTCAATTGTGGTTCTTCCCTCTGGTGTCCTATCCCTGCAAACCTCCCAACTAACGCCTTTTAAAAAGAAGTCAGCTATGTGCATATTCAGTCCAGGAACTCCATATAATTTTGCCAGTCTCCTCAGCCGAAACTAGGAGCTATGCTGAAATATGAAGTACAGCAGTCCTTGTACAATACTAGTTTTGGCAGCGGTCATATCTACTGGTTTCTTAAGGTGCCTTATTACAACAGGTGGGGGGGACTGGAGGCCGGGAAGATCCAATGCATGAGCCATTTTCATACAGAAGAAACTAGTAAATGAATAGGCAGTCAAATAACAGGCGTTTCAAACTTGAACTGAATTGGAGTTGATATTTGAGGATCAATATGTGCCTGCTCACCCATTTGCCAAGGCAGTGAGTGCTCCTGTTGTTGTTGCAGTTACCTGCTTCTGGTGTAAGACAGCATGTGCTACGCCCAGTTGTGATGTTTCCCAATGGATGGATTTCCTCTCTTGAAATCACTATGCCCCAGGGTATATTTTTTCAGTATTGCCCGGTCCAACGGAAATGATTTCTTCCCTGTTTGTTCCTGCGTGCCTTTTTTTTCTGGTCACACTGAGTTATCTGCTCGTAAATTAAATTACGGAGATGACTTCCACAAGCTGTTGGGTGGTGTCTCAGAGCCCTTTCTCCGTGTGCTTCGGGTCAGTCGGCGGAGAAGAGGCAGCTCAGTTTGCGAGGGCTTATGTATGGAAACTCGCAGAGCTCTTGCTGCTCCTGCTCAGCGTATTTATAGGGATGAAACTAAGAGTAACAAAGAAAAATGAAATCGGTACTACTGCCTTCAGAAAGGGAAGTAGGCAGAACAGCTTTGTGTGGCTTCTGTCTTCTAATGCCAGCTTATTCATTTTAGTAAACCTGACTTCTCTGATTTTTATCGTGCTTCTGAAAGACTCCAGATTTTTATGACTGTTTTTAACACTTCGGATTGAGAGGGGTAGATTCTCCTATGCAATTAGAAGTGCTTACTTCTGGTTCTGTAGGAAGATAGTGAATCATTCCTAGACTAGTATTGACACTGGTGATGAGGCATAAAAGAAATCAAATGACCCACAGACTGATGACTGTGTTTTCTTATCTTAAGAACATAAGGGACAAATATGAGAACGTGCAGTTTGCCAGCTGGAGGAAGTGTGTATGATATGTTGGGTTGGTGGTTGTGTTGGGTTTTTTTGTTGTTGTTTTTTTTTGGACTCAGTTCTGACTTTTTAAAACACTTAAATGAGCAAATGACTTGCTCCATTTCCTGGCCTGGCTTGTTGCTTCAGTCTCATCTGAGATGCGTTTCACAAACAGACTTTGTGTAGGGTTTTTTGAATGGCTGACTTGCCAGATGTGAAAGCACAACTTGGGCTGCTTTGTTGCTAGACGGTATTAAAAACAAAACCTAAACCCCTAAAAATTGTGTGCCCTTGCTGCTATAAATTTTGTTGTAACTTTTCTCCTGAAGACAGAATTCGCTTCCTTCCTCAGCAGGTAGAAAAGAGGCCGCAAATCTAAGCTGGAATTTGGTGCCTTGACTGGAGGCATGTGAGGTATTTGTTTTGGGATTGAGCTATGTCTTCAGCCTCCACATGCACTCAAGCTCCCTGGTTAAGGGCAGGTGAAAGGCATCTTTCCCAATCCTTCCCTGCTCTGATGTAGCAGCCCAAGAAACAAGAATCTGTTGTCTCCCTGTTTGATAGGGTTCCTTGGCTGTCATAGCCCCTAGGGCTTTCTGGCATGGGTATGTTGTACAAGAAGTCTGTAAGTCCAGGCAGTGCTGCAATGGGTTCTGTGGGCAAAAGATACCTTCCCTATTCCTTCTGAGGGTCAGTTTCATTATACTACACTGATAGTTGTATCTCTCCAAGTGGCCTTTCTCACAAACCTGGATCCAGATGATCCACGGAAGCTGTTTTGGGACCCTGGACAGACGTCAGCTTCACGCTTCCCCTCTCTTTCTGGCATTGAGGGTGAGCTGTGACTTCTCACAAAATGTTAAATGACCACAAGTCCAAATTATTGGCCCCACTGAAGTGTGAGGCTTGAAAATGCAGAGAGAAAGCCTATGGTTGGTTAGTGGGAAAGCAAAGCCCCACTGTAACCATTTGGTAGTTGCTAGACAGCTTCCTTTCTGCAGAATGCTCAGAGAGAATGTGAATACTTTACTTTGTGACTCTCCTGTAAGTGCCAGTTCCATGATGTGGGGGAAGCAAAACTTTGGGCCTGAGCTCTGAGAGGAGAGGGCTGCAAAGAGCTTGCAGCGTTTCAGACCAGAACTTGATTTACTTTGGTATTCCCCGGTATTCCTTCAGCCACACGGCAGTATGAACTCAGTCTGATTTTGATGTGAAAGCTGTTTTTTAAAAAAACAACCCCACCAAATGTTATATTTTGTCAGTCTTTAGTGAAACAGCTTTGGCATAGGAGGTTATCTCATACACAGCTGCAAATTTCCTCTACCTTTCTGTGAAAAAGGCTGCTTGGAAAATGCTTAGTCTTTGTGTTGTGTTCATAATTTGTATATTCTGACTGTGAAAAAGGCGAGAGGCTTCCCTTTCCTATTATTGCTGCGTAAGAGTCTAGAGCAGCGCTGCCCAGTGCTCGCAGCTTGCACTAGTAAGACTCGTGTATCGCTTTCTTCGTGTAGTTGTGTATCTGCAGCAGCAGATGCAGTTTGAACTTTCGTTGCTCTGCTCTTCCAGACTTATTATGCTCACCACTTGTGTTTTGGCTGTGCAGTAGCCGTTCATTTGGCATGTTGAAGAAATGCACTTATCTCAGATAGTTTGTTTCTCTGAAAATGTTCTGAGTCATACGGGCTTCAAGTAAAGTGCATAGTATGCTAACAGAGTGAGTGAAATCTTTCAGTTTTATATTTGTCAGCTTGACAATGTGTCCTGTTTTTTTCTTTTGCGTAGCTGGTTTTCTCCTGTGCTGAAAAGACATTTAGAAACACTACTAGAACAAGTGAACACACTGAATTTGGAGAATTTAAATAGGTATTCGGGTATGCATGCCAGCTCTAATAGTTTCCCTGAAGCTGCTTGTTGCACATCATTGCTGCAGTCTGGTTTGTAGAAAAATGATGTTTCTTTCTGCTTGCAAAGTTCAGACTTTACAGCGGGGGAGAGTTCTTCAGTAAGCAGAGGTGTGGGGCATGGAGTGCTGTCTGGTTCCCCTATAATGAAGTAGAAGCAGAGGCACCAAACAGCTTCATTGGACTTTGTAAGGTTACAAAGGGATTGAGGACAGGCCTGTTGACATTAGTTCTGACATAAATGCCCTATTCTATTCTCTTTAACTGTTTTTAAGTATTTCTTTTGGCAATAATGTGATTTAAATCCTGTATAAATAAAACTAGTTTACGAGCTGTTTTCAAATGAGAGAAATGGATCTTGAGCATACATTAAAAGCATCACTTTGAACATGATGGGACAGGATAAATTAATCCTAAAGAAAGCTCGTGTGTAGCTAATTCTCTTTAGCTATTCCCCTAAATGGGAAGGGTACGACCACTTTTCTTTGTTAGTGGTGAGGTGCCAAAATGTAGCATGTGGCATCCTGCTGACTGTGCAAGTAACAACCCTTTTCCCTTCCTGTTCCTAAGGAGTACCCTAATGTTTGTGGTGTTATCTTATGTGCTAGGGCTATCTGCTTTCCTGGGCCACAGCCTGTAAACCAAAACAGCTGCTTTGCCTCTTGTTCTCTTCGCCTTTTTCCTCTCGGGGTAGGAAAACTCCATGTTTGGAGCGCAAAGCACCCTGCGCAAGGAAGATAACTATAGGGTTGATGTTTTTAGGAGAGGGCTTGGCTCTATCGCCAGCTGCTGTCAGCTTGCCCTGGACTTTGTTTCAGGACAGATAGTGCTCTTGAAAAGCCAGATCTCTGTGTCCGTCTGTTGAAGCGCTGCAGGCTGGCCGGGGAGGGCTCCGTTTGCACAGAATGTGCTGTGCACGCGTGTTCCTCCCTCGGGCCGGGCACCACGCAACCGCGCGAGTGAGTTCGTGCTGCTAGGGAGGAGGTCTGGGCTGGCGTCCGTAGGAAAAAGAAAGTGAGGTTGGCATGGGCTGAGGCAGAGGGGCGGTGTGTGGGATGGGAAAACTTCACTGTGGGTGTTTCTTAGGTTGGAATTTGTGGCAAATGTCCTTGGTTGTGACTTTGCCAGAAACCTTCTTCACGGTAATGTGGATACCTGTGTGGTCGGAGCTGGTTCTCGCACAGATCAGGTGTATCGATGTCTTCCTAAATAGTGAGGACGTGGTGGTCTACACTCCCTCTAGGTGCACTTCAGCGTCTCAGAGGTAGCCTTGTTGGAATTAGGCAAAGTCCCAGCAGGAGCAGCTCCCTTTTCCTGGCAAGACACTTCCTGCAGGACTTCCTAGCGGGCCTAAGGAGAATAGGATTCAAACTGTGGTGAGAATTGGTGGGAATTAGGTGTGCAGAAATTTTAGGCTCTTCTAAAAATACCAGCTTTGTAGGCTCGAATCCTTGGAAATCTGGGACTCCGGACAGATTAGTTTAATTAGAAAGTAACTTTGAATTAGAAATTAGAAATTGAATTAGAAAGAAACTTTTCAAATTCTAGGGAAAAAAAAAAAAGTGCCCTGGAATAAATACTTTGTCTTCGAAGTGTTTTCATAGCCTTCTCTTTACAGTAGGTGAGCTTGATAGCCTCCCAAAGATTTTTGTCTATGAAATAATTTAATCCACTTGAAGCTTGTTTGGCCTTCGAAAGCCATAATAGCCTCAGCAGGGTACTGTTGGTGGCTGAATTTAATATCTTTGTCAAAGAGGAAAAGTCTAGCGTGGTGTGGTAGTTCTCGGGCAATGGAGGGAGAGGAAGGGTTGTGGAGGAAGAGCGAAGAGTCTCCATATCAGTCCCTGTGAAACTGTTACCTTCCAGTTTGCTAAGAGGTATGTTGCAGGAAAGGCCACCTACGCAGGTACGCTCCTGTCTTGTTTTCCCCGATATCTTGGGTACCTTGCTGTGAACCATTGAGGAGAAGCCTCCTGACAATGCGCACCGGCTATTGAATAGGTCTTCTGTGGAAGATCAGGAGTGGGTTTTTCTGCTCTCCTGTAATGCATGCTCTTTTTCGCCACCACACTGAAGAGGGGGGGAGACTACTTTGTAAGGTGCACTTAATGAAATTGTATCGCTGATAATACCTAGCGGATAGAAACAAACCGGTCCATCTAGGTAGAGAGGTCTCTGGACTTCCTGGTGGGATTCTGACGGTGTAAAAATACGAGGAGCTTTCTGCAGAGTTAGTTGGATGATCTGTTTTACAGTAATCGTCTCTACTCTGTTTACTCAGTTGTTGGATGGTATCCTGCAAATTGTTGCCAGAGAGCTGACAGTCGCATCCTCTCCGCAGTGCAGGAGGCAGGAAAGGTTACTGAGGGGAGAGCGAGGAATGAAGGCGAGCAGTTCCCTACTCGTGTGTGAGCTGAGATGGCTCTAGCCCTGCTTTGCACGCTGACTTCGATAGGTCCCAACTCGCGTCCCAGTCACAGGGCTTCCAGGGTTACTTTTGGATAGAAGGTAGAGCTTTGAGCTCTTGCTTTTGACTCCTGCATCTAACACTCTGTGTGCTGATGCTCTTTGGCGTTTATTTTTTCCAGCACTGGTGCTAGCGCTCACCATTTGAATGTTAGGTTAATGTTCTCTCCCAGGTCAGAGGCTTAGAAGACTTGCTTTGCTTCAGAAACCCTCATCTGATGTGGCTTTGTGTGAAAGAAAGTATTTTGTCGATGAGCCTTTCTGTTAAATGGAATAAACTGTTAACCTTTCAAAGTAAAGATGATTTAGGATAGACACAGATGATTCTACGGTGAAGTTTCTTTCAGAAGGACAAATCTGGAGAGGACAACAAACTTATGGTTTTGCACTTTAGTCAGCCTTACATTTGGCTTCTTCTGTTCGCTTACACAGTAAACCTAGTGGCAGTTCTGAGAATGGTCTCTGTTGATCAGTTAAGACTTCACAAATAGGTTTAGCAGATGAGTAGCAGAGGCAGTTGTTGAGTCTTAAATATTAGTACAGTCCGCTCCCTAGCTATTAACTGAAAGTATCTTCTTATGTAAGAAGAACATCTTAATCCACTGTTATACAAAAAGCTCGATGGAGGTTTATAGGAAGGAAGTTGGAGTCTCCTCTTGGAGGTGGCCAGCTGGTAATTCTCTAAGGTCTTGGTATAAAACTACCAAAGTAACTCAATACATTATGAAGCAAGTCTGCAAATACCTCAGATACTCATTGCCTGGGCAACTTCTGGTCACATCCCTCCTCTGGATGAATCTTTAGCGAACAGTTCTTTAGATGTTGCAATTAGTTTTGTGAACCTTAGGGAAGATTGTCTTTCATGACTTGTGTTTAAGTACAGGCAGAGATTGAGTTCCTGCCTCTCCCACCTCCCCTCATCTCAGCAGGCAGAAATATGGAAGAGACAATATTGTTTTACACCCTTCCTCTTGAACTGTTAATATAAGCCAGGGCTTTGTCCTTCTGTTAAGGTGTTATCACTCTTTTATTTTCACCACTTTAGAAGGTGAAGTAACCTCTTAAAAGCATATCCAGTCCAAACTGTTTATTTAGTACTTCCTGTAAAGCCCTCCTTCCAGATTGAGCAACGCTAGAAAGACTCTGAAGTTTAGGGCACAGTGTCAATGTTGTGTGGGAAAAGAACAGGTTTGCAGAAAATTTATTGCGGGGTTTCCAAGTGCTTGTGGTACTTCCTGATAGAGAGAAGTGCGCTGGGAGTTGCTCTGGATCATGAAGAACTGAGGAGGTTAGCTGTGCTCTCCAAAGAAGCTTCTTCAGAGCATCACCAAAAACGATGGGCCAGGCACACAGTACCAATGGACCCCATCTTCCAGAAGAACTGGTGCAGGTCAGCTGATTGCTGGCTTTTTTTCCTTCCCAGTTTGATTTGGGCTCAGGCTGACCTAGGGAGTGACTGTAGATCTAGCTTTTCCTTCCCTTTTTAGTTCAGGGAGGTATAGATTTGGCATTTAATGCCATTAGTCAAGCAAAGTACTTGTCCAGATCCTTGACTTAGTTTAAATAAATAAAAGCAAATATATCCCCCCTTAACCTTCTGCTGGTCTGTGGGAAATGTGTGTTAGTGCAGCGGGGGGCTATGGAGGCCCTTTTCTGACCTTAGTACTGGTTGCAAGGTGATCATAGCCCATTGTTTTTATGATATTTTATGATGTTATGACATGGTATGACCATTGCTGGTAGCCCCTGGATTTCTTTGGCCAAGCAGTAGTGAGCTCAAGTTATACGCAAAAATGTTGGCTTTTGTGCTGGTTAATACAGAAAACGGAGTAATGCAATTTTCTTACAGTATTACTATAACATTTGTTACCGTTCTTTCCGTCTTATGGAGCTTGGTAGCCACCGCTGGTATACAGTGATTCATAAGTTACGTTAACTCTCTCTTGTTGAACAGATTGATGGTAAAATGCAAATCTTTTCTAGCTTAATGTGTTAACTTCGAAACTTAAAGGTGGATCAGAAATTTGGCCTTCTGCAGTCAATCTGACTGTTCAGAAATAGAGAAAAACAAGCTAAAATTAGTTAATCTTTGGGTTGTTCAAAATTATATGCAAGACTCAGATGTTTAGTTCTAACTCTGAAATAATTAAGCTAGAGCTTGTCTACCATTGCGTGGAGACACCTTACTGAAGAAACGCTGAGCCTTACGCACGAATATTCCTGAGGGATGGGAAGAGTCTTCAGCTCCTTATTCACGCGGTAGAGCTGCTGCCTTTCAGCTTGGTTCCTCCCTTCAGGAGTTTCACAGTGCCCAGGCAGCAACTTCAGCTCTAACGCTGGTTTAATTCCGTGCCAGTGATGCAGGTACACTAGGCGTATTCTAGGCTAGCTCAGTTAGCTGGGTGCTAGATGTAAGGTAATAAGTAATGCCCTTGTCTTATGCACAAAATAGTTAGTGATAGCTTGAGTCTTTGGCTCTGCAGCTATGGCAATCTGTATCTAGTCGCATTCTGGAAGAAGTTGGATTCATCTCAGGTGAATAATGGCTGCAAACTGCTTGCAAATATTATGCCTTTCTCAAGGCATACCTTCAAATATTATGTTTTTATTTTTTTTCTTTTTGTGTTTTACTATTTACTTAAATAGTAAACAGTTATTTAAAAGAGTAATGCACTTGCTTTTAAGTTGCATAAAAGCTTGTGTGGAGGACATAGCATATGATAAAACATGAACTGTGATCTTGCAAGGATTTAAGTTTTGGAACTGCTGCTGTGTTCAGTATTTAGCCCTCCAAGTAGCCAGGGTAAGGGCTATGTGTGGGGAGCAACCTTAATAAAGTTCAAAATAATTTTTTTAAAAGCTGGAACTTTGAAGAAACACGTATTTGATTCTGAATATGAAATAGCCAAAGTTTGTGCTCTGTAATCTGAAAAAACGGGTGTATACGGGGGTGGGGGATCCACTTCCAAAAAAATACTTCTGATACTGATAGCTTCTCCAACCACTCCCAAAAAGATGTTTCAATGAAATGAAAATAGTTGCATGGAATAGCTTCAGACAGGGAGAACAAGCCCGGAAATATGACCTTTACAGAGAAGTTTTTGACAAGACATTTTCCTGAGGCTCTTGTACTAACCTGTTTGTCCTTTCTGGTGTAAAAATGTGAGGTATGCAGACCAGTCTTTTTTTTTTTTTTTTTAAACACTCCTCTGCTGAAATTTAGTTTGGAAGCTGGAGGAGAAGCACGTTTACTCTTTGAATCCCAAAGTGTCCATAACAAAACAGGGCTAGTAATCATCCTTACATTCAAGTCTTATCTGTTGAATTATGTATCAAGAGCTGAAGGTACCGGCTGCTCCTAACCTGCCCTGACACCAGTGCGAAGAAGGCCGCCCGTGGCCTGATCTCCTGATGGGACCGATACCTGTACGGCTGTAACCATCTGAAGGCACGGTCCTCCTGACCGCTAGTCTGTGGTGAGCACTGTGCTGGTGTATGTAAGGGTGTGTGTAGTGTATATGTACATAAACACGCACACTGTGAGCTCGCATGATCCGTATGGTCCCATTGCAGGAACTGAAGTTGGGGTTGTGTCCCTCCTTGGAAAGGAGCCATCCTTCCTTTTGTTCCCTCTCACTTGCTTAGTGTGCCCTCCTTTTCCTTTGTCTTTGCTGAACACCCCTATTGTTCTGAACTTCAAATTGGGTAGGGGAGGGGTTTTCTTCTGTCATTGTCTTTTTATTCAGGAGCCTTGCTCACTGCTTATGTCTCGTGCTCTGGTGTCGCAGATGGATTTTGTTTCTAGAAACCAGCACCTTCTGAGGTGGTAAAATATGCCTTTGGCTAGACAGACTGTGTAAAACTTCCCTGTTAACTGCCAGGTGACTTGTTTTGAACAGCAGCACGCTCAAATTCAGATGTTTCCTGCTCCAAAGAGCTTATTTGCAAATGACGTTGCTCTTCTCGTAACCTTCACTTAGTCTAAAAATGCTTACTGCTTGTGTGACAGTCCAAGGACAATATTTTGCTTGTTTTCAGCAGGAGACCGACAGTTCTTTTTAAATGTGATTCATGTAATAGTTCATAAACGAGAGATTTTGGCTGAATGATGAACACTTGAAGAGATTACCTTTGGTAAAGCTTATTACATATTTCAACACAAAGACTGTTTCTAAAAAGCATAAATATTCATGTAGTTTCTTCCCTGACCTGGTATGCCGGTTTTTCTCTGGGTCAAGAATGGTTCAAAATGGCTCATAAGGTGCTGCAGATTAAGACATACTCATGTGCTGGTCGTCTTATGCCCCTGAGGCAGCAGCAGTGAACCAAAACTCTCTGTACTGCGAGATTTTTCCTTCTCCCTTCAGAACCTTTCCAGGATCAAGCCATTTCTGTACACTGATCAAACAGTGTCGGTTTCAGCACCTAAACAGCTTCCGAAATTAAGACTTGAAAGGCTTGTTCGTTTACCTCGTTTTGTTTTGTTCTGTCAAGGTTAGTAACACATCAACTCTGGAGAGAGCAAATTCAAGTTTGTTGCACAGCTTTGGAGAGAGCAAGTTCACGTCTGAATACCTCTTGGAGAGGTGCCTCAGAGCAGTTAAAGCGCTCTGTAGTGTGATTCGTTTTACTTGCTGTCATACAGAGGAACGAAGAAGCTAATTGTAGCTCTCTTGTCACTCGAGCCTTAGTATGTCTCTGCATCTACAGTGCGCTAGCAGAAGAGAGCTTTTGTATGTTGGGGTGACCTCCAGGAACGCTCTCATGGCTGCAGGTCCAGTTGTGTTTGGTGCACTCACGGATGGGACTGCCTTTACCGTATGCACTTGTAGAGCTCAGCATGTGGCCAGGCAAAAAGCTCAGCCCGGAGACCAGCAGAGTGCGCAAACTGTCCGACAGTCGAGCGCTCTTGGTGTTCTGCTAGCAGAACCTTTCGGACGCAGGTCTTTTTGGTGTCTCCTTAATCTCACTCCCCATGCCACCTTCAGAAGATGGCCAGGCAGCTGTGCATCCCTGCGCTTGCGGATGGTGAAAGAGAAATCGCAGAGGTGCTTGAAAGAAGAGGAAAAAAAAAAAAAAAAAAGGCCAGCAGTCTAATATTCTGCTTCCTTAGGCCTACCAGAAGTGTTGATGAGGTGTTTGAGTGGCACCTTTTAATCATGTCTTCCGTGTAGTGAAGCTCGTCACAGGTTTTGCCTATAATTGGGGTTTTGGTATTAACCTGAGCTGAGACCGCTGGCAAGAGCCTGAAGAGTGCTTTCCAGCTCACAAGGCTGTGGAGTCTTGATAAATCACTTGTTGGCAGACCGCATTGCTATGGCAAGGGTGGAGCCTGGCTGCGCTGTTTTGTTGCCAGTTTCTTTGCATTTCAGAGTGCTAACTAGGTCTCTCAGTGGTCTTTTCATGGTCTTTTTGGTCCTCTTTCTGTTACTGTTTGGCAGGCGATCTGCAGTATGATGGCAAGAAGAAGTTTTGTAGTCGGTTCCAGGATTTGCCCAACCTGAAGAGCCAGAATTGCTGTGTCTGGCTGGCGCTGAATTCATTCCCCCCTTACTGTTCTTTCCTCACTTTACAAGCTAATTGAAGACCAAAGTTTGACATCTAGATGTCTCAAGATGATATTAAAAGCGTATTTACTAGCTCTTCTGTTTTTCTAGGGGAAAAACAACTGCCATGGTTAGAGAAGACTCCATTTTAAGAATTCCCCCTATTCCCAGGTTACAGGCTGACTTGGCATGGCTCATTGTTGACATGTGGAGTGCTTCAGTTTAGGGTCATCAGTTCAAACACAGCCATGGTCAGCAGTGGAAGAAAGCTGTTACCATGGCAGGTTTTTTTAATGAAGTGAGCTGGCAATCTGTCAGGCTCTTAGGGCACGAGTTTCTGCAAAGCTACCATAAATGGTACTTGCAAATAACCTCAGAGTCAGAATTAAGCAGGTGTCAATGATAATCCAAAGAAACGAAGTAGGCACACAGGGCTAACAGGCATTGGGCAGCTCGTGCTTGTACAGATGATAAATGAGGTGTTTATACATTCCTTCCTGAACTTCAAATAAGAAAATCTAGTCAGTAAAGCAATGAGAAGCCTGTAACTATATTCATCTACGTTTTACTGTCCAGATAAAAATAGAAACCTGTCATGATAATGTTGCTGGGTAAGCAGGGCACCACTAGAGCTGTGCTTTCGTGGTGAGGATAGCAGTCCTTGAGTTCCTTTTGACTTCCAGACAGCTTTTTCTCTGTACCCATATACCACTTTTTTGGTTCCAGTAGATTTTTCAGAGCCTCACTTAGCTCTGTTTTGTATGTACTGTTCATTGGAGGTGCTGTTTGTTGCAGTGGAATCGAGGCCGACTTTCCTTCACTCTAATTAACTCTTAAACTAAAGGGGAAGAACTAAAGACTTCCCCTGCTGCCCTCCTATGAACTTTGCATGGAACGTCATTGCCCTTCTGCCTGCTGTGGAGCAAAGGGTGCGGCGGTGCCGTGCTTCTCTCCACCTGTTTCCATTGTTTGGGCTTTAAATCAACAATTTGCTTGAGTGGTTGAGATTACAAGTGCTGCACCACACTAACAAACAGTATTTGCACTGTCATTTTCTTTTTGTAGGCTGCCTCCTCTGCCCCACTCATCCTTTTTCCTACTTACCCCCGTCTGCGTGCTCTAAGCCTAGCTAGACAGCTCCATTCATACAAATCCAGTTATTCCTTATGGATAAAAACAAATGAAAGTAACTGGCCCTGAAGTTTCTTACTGACATCAGTGATGCTAAAAGCTGTTCTGGCTGGAGTCGTGAACTTGGAATAAGTCTCAAAACAACTTTATTTTTTCCTCTTCTCCCTCTCCGCCCCAGTCTTGCCACATTGTGGTCAGAAATCCTTTTTTTACATTCACGATGGTTTGGGCTATTTTCTTTGACTGAAATCAATGTATACTTTGAAACGTATACTCCTGGCATGAAGTCATCTGCTCTAGGGAGAGAACAACTGCCACATCACCAGGGTTCTGCCTGACCTCACCCCGCGTGTGTGTGAGATGGGGAGAAAAAATAAATGATAGCGTTCAGTTGTCCCCGAACTGTGTGTGTGCTCTAAGAACTTCAGCTAAGGGTCCAGCAGCTCACTTGTATTAAGCTTGTACGCCGTTTCTCTTGATCTACCCTTGCCCTTTAAGATCACAAGCGATAGATTTCTGCTTCACACCTGCACCTCTTTCATTATGTGCCAAAGGGTTTAATGGCTGCGCTGAACTCTGTCCTGTTTTGATTGGTAGGCGGTGACGTAAGTGTGCATGATTCCAGTGCATCGATTTCCCTGGAGTGCAAGACTGAAAAGCAGGAGGTTAGTCAGCAGGATGTGTGCTCTCGTTCTGGAGGAGCAGTGAAGCAGGGGAGCAAACATGCTGGAGCAGCTTGCTTTACTGTACCACGTAAGTGCCAGCAGCAGCAGCGGAGGAGAATTCTGGTGTGCTCGGGGACAGGCAAATTTTGTGTTGCAACCAAATAGAGCTGCTCATGGTGAAGGCTTTGTGGAGGCTGCAATAGCTCTCCTTTAAAATGGTGGCAAGATGGCTAAATGTGGGGATTAAACAGGGACTGGGACTGGGTATAGAGACTTGAGGCTGAACACTAATTTTACGACACTAATTGAATGTAGTTGTCGCTTTATCATGTCCATCACTTGTTGCAGGTAATCCCTCATCTTGCTGCTTTGAAGATGAGTAAATAGATTTTATAGTGAGGACAGAACGTGCTTTCTTGGCAGCAGGCTTGTTTCCAACTGAATTTATCTTCCCGTTTCTCTTAAAACTTTCTGGATCTTGGGTGCACTTGTTACCCATATGCTTGGATTCAGTCATGCCACATGAAAATCCCTGCTGGTGTGTAAGTGACTCATAACCCTTTAAGGGATCGGGAGGACCACGTATTTTGGCTTTGGAAAGAAATATGAAAGACTATTGTAGAAATTGTAGTTGTTAAGCAGTGGTTGCTTTCTGCCTGCTTAGGCAAAACTTAATTTGCTACTTCCTTGCAAACATATATAATCATTGTGCTATCTTTAGCTGCTTTGTGGTACAACTTCACCTCGTGAAAGACAACATCACGGGCAGTTTACATTTTCCTGAACAAAACATACTCCAGGAGAGTAGGCATGCACTGAAGCTCTGCTCTTTGAGCAGCTTGCTGGCTGAAGGTGGTAAATCAGATATGTTTTAAAGCTGAGTGAAAATAATTTGTGGAAATAAGATTTTTGACCTTTCAGGGCCAAACTCAACTCTTTTGTTGGGAGAAATTCTCCACTGTGAATAAACCATGTAGACTTCTGAAGCCTTGCTTTGAAGCCTCAGAGAATCGAATGCTCACGTTTAAAATGCACCATGAGCCAGTCTTAAGCTTGATCCTGAAACTTTTCTTAATTAGAATTGAGCATTGGTCAAAACTCACCATGGCAAGGTCCTATAATTCTTTCCATTATACTGGTCCTCTACCTGTTCTTCCAAGTGTTGATGTAAATGCTCAAGAAATGCTTCAGGCTTGCTCTTCATTTAAAAATTGTGTAGAAGTCCTAGAGAGTTCAGTCAGTATATCAACTGAGGGAAGAAATAGGAAAAAAAAAGTACTCGATGGGACATACTTTTGTCTTTTTCAAGTAAACCTGTACATTTACTTGAACAAAACTACATGTTTTGTTGAAAACTGTTTCATGATTCTTGCTATACTTTTGGTGTGTGGGTAGAACTGGCTTTTTAGCTTTGACTATTTTAAATTCCTAAATTCTCTTCTCTTCTGACCAAAAGATAAGACATGACATCTAGAATTAACTGGCAAAGGTAAGTTGCTCTAATTTGCTCTTTCCTTAGGTACTATGTGATTAATATTAGAATACAAATGATTACACTGAAAACCTTAACAGCCACAATAACCTTTTGCTTATACCGTTCTTAAATTGTTAGCTTTATTTCTTACAGACAAATTAATTCTCTGCATAGAACAAACGTATTCCCAATAGAAATGTGTGGATTTTGCCTGGTTGACCCTTAGGGAAACTTCTGGGGACCCGAATGTCTAATTATTGTTGAAAAGCTGCTCAGAAAGCTGTGTCACATAAAGTAAAAGCATGGATGTTGAAAAACTGTCAGGGATGTGGGAAAAAAGTAGGTGCAAAAGTCAGTGGTTCTGTTTGAGTATTGGCTGTGGCCATGTCTCGGACTTAAGGTGAGATGTATTAATGCTCCACGGCTCCTGGGGTTTAGTTGTAGGGATGGGTAGGACAGCTTTTTTCACAGACAGTTTTGGCATGCTTTTGGCTGCCAGAAGAAGACTTTAAATAAAAAAGCCGTGACTGGTAAACTTGTGGTAATTGCCGTTGTTGAGAACTGTTGTTGTTTGTTGCCATGATTATACTGAATTGTGGTTCCTGGTTTTGAGTGATGGAAGCGTTGGCAGAGGGAGGAGAGCTGTTTGGTGTACTGAGGCAATTAGACCAGATCACAATGGGTGGTATGATACAGCTTTGATTTCGGTGTCTTGACTTTTGAATGTGTGGCAGGTGTACAGCTTTATAATTCATTTTGTCTGACAGTATACAGGTTTTGTGGTGGTGTTTTTTGTTTTTGAAGTTTAAAAAGCTGTTGCTTTGGTATCTAGTAGGCATTCTTCTTGCCATCATAGGGGGTGGTGACCCAAGCTCTTGCAATAAAGCAACATAGTCAGAAAATAAATGAGTAACTACTTATAACCTAAGTAGAGCAATTCTTTTGCTTCAGGAACTCTTTACCCAATATAACATTTGCCACCATAGATGGCTGAAGGTAGTCTCTTTTGTATGCCTGCTGTGCTTTGACTCTTCCTGTGCTTAACTCTACCTCTTCTTTGAAAATCTTGCGTGAAAACATGCCCATCAGTTGGCACAAATAGTATTCCCTGAATTGAGATTCCCAGAGAAGCAGGAGCAAGAAGATTGTCTTCTGTCATGCTCTGTAGCTGTGTGCATGAGGGCTTGAGGGAGAATGACTTGGGACATTCAGACAGGGAAAATCTCGGGTATTTGTGCTGACCTTTGAACTCACCTATTTTTGCCTGGCACCCAACCTGCTGGAGCTCTGAAAATATTAATGGATGGCGTGGACAGTATTGAAGCTCAAACATTCTGTGTAAACCCTTAAACATCTAACACTGGGATGCTTTACGTCTCACAAGCTCATCGCCCCCGCACAAAAATAAAGCTGTGGATATTTGTCTAATTTTCTTGCAAAATTATAGGAAACGTAATCTAGACGGCTAAGGTTTGTTTCTGCTGTTATTTCTTTAAATAGTCTGATTGTAAATGCCCTGAACAACAGACTTCCACAACTTCCCTTGAGCGTGTGCCAAGTTGATATGAGAGCAAACATTCAGTTTGTTCCACAGCACTTCTGAGGTGGGTGTGAGCTTTTCTGTACTGCTTTGTCACAGTTCCTCATGGCAGCCCTTTGGATTGCCTGCATTGATGTTCCTCCACGTTTTTTGGGAGCCTGTTAGCTGTATTCCTTAAAAGTCAAATTAAGATCCTGGAATGAAGTTCTGGTTAGTGTGCGGCTGCTCTGTGCACAACAAGATAGTGGTGAAACTGCAGGTTTTTAAAACTGCAGTAGGATGTGGTGATGATATCAAAAGAGTAATCGGAGCCTTTCTTAAAGAGGTAAGCAAGATGAAATGTCTGAGTTTTTAAAGAGGCGTTTTCTTAAAGTGTCCAGAGTGGCTAAACTCAGTGGGAAGATCTAGACAAATAATTCATATTCTTTCTTTGGCAGTAAGCAGGCTGGGTGTTCTTGGCTTCGCTTATACTACTCCTAGTTAAACTTATTGATGCTGCAACTAAAACCAAACAAAATATTTTCCTCTGGCAAGACACTGTTGATTTTTTTTAATGATTTTTATCAACTTTCACCGACTTCGAAAAATCAGGGAGACTCCGTATCTTACAGCATGTTCCCTAAGGTGTAAGAATATCCATAGGGTGTCTTTTCATGATGTGCATAAAACAGCTGAAGATCATACTGTTGCCCAAGGGGTGGGTCCCATCTCGTCACAAACCTTTGTGTTTCTTTTCCTCTATTGTTCCTATTATCATAATTGCACAGCCCTGTGGGGAGTTGGATCAAATCTCAGATCTGACTGAACAGGCCGTTCTTGTTTTGGTTGGTAGTGGTGGTGTGGTCTTCAGGTGAAACTCATTGGCAGAGCCAAAATGAGGGGGGAAAGGGAGGAAAGGGCAACACATCCCTTTTAATGGTAGTGTGGTCCTAAGTAGATTTAGGCAAGCATGGATCTGTGCATGTGGAGATCCTGGCTGCATGTACTGTTAGTTATTGCCTTGAATTGTGCATTAACAGGAAGGGCATGTGGCTAGATTTCCGACCACAGAAGTGGTGGTGTTCCTTTCTGCAGTATCATTATGTACTTAATATTATTGAGTGATATGGTTTAATAAACCCAGCGAAACCACAGGACTGGAAGAGAAAGCTGTAAAAATCAGGAACTGGTTTTGCTGAGCAAGCGTGTTGTCTTTGGCCTTTTTGAAGGCAGAAATGTCTGTTAGCACTTCTGCTTTGATTGCAGGTACTGCATTTTTTATCATGTTTCACTATATTTCAAATCTTCAGTTTTAAGAAATTTATACCTCAGTGTTTTGGATGAATTTTGAAATTTAGCATGAAAACATATCAAGACACTAAAGAATGCTTAATAGACTGTATTCCTTGTTCTGTTCTTGCAGTACTATAAATGTAGGAAGAGCATTGATTCCTCTGAGATATATTTATGGAGTTCAGTGTAGCTCACTTGCTGGTGATGGATAACAGAGCTTTCACCTCAGGAATCTCTAGTGCCATTCCAGTGTGGTTATTGGTGACGGAAATAGTCTGAGAAGAGCGTCCTTAAACTTACAAAATTAGCAGCTGATTTCGGAAGGTTTCTCTGTCCCCATCCTAGAACCTGTTCCCTGTACTGGTCTGGCCAATCTCAGATGGAGAGGTGGTACTGAAAGGAATCCCTCTTCTTTCTGGGAGGGTTCCCACTTCACCACAGGATCTAAAAGCAAAGAAAGGAAGGAAGAAAAAAGAAAAAAATCAGCTGTGGCATTTCCTGCTATTCTGTTTGTAGTTGGTTTAAGGCTTGAATCTGCAAAAACCCTGTTGGTTACCTTATCTCAAAACAGAACATGTCATTATGATAGATTAAACTATACATATATATATATACATTATATAAACTATGTAGTTTAATATATAAACTATAAATGCCATGATATGTTTAACTCTTTGAGTGAGATTTTTAGTGCTTTTAATAAAGGCTGTAAACAAATCTGTACTCCTAAAATCAGTATGCTTTTGTCTCATTAAACAATGAACTTGAGAACTCAAAGAAGCATTGGAGTCATTAATTTGTTTGAACTTAATTATGGTAAGGAAACAAGTTCTGAAACTAAGCACTTCTGTTCCTTTTAAAATCTTAACGACATATTCAAAGGCCAGGGGTTGATATGGGGCTTGGAGAGTTATATACAAGGATGAATTTTAAGGATGGAAGGAGCAGGGAAGTGTTTAAGAATTTGCAGGGCTTTATTACATCGGTGAGATGTGCTTTTATTTACCTCTTGAGGAGACAGGTCACTAAAGCAAAAACTTCAGATCAAATCTTGAGTAGAAGAAATGAATTATTTGATAATCGAAGAATTTCTCTTTACATGAGAACAACCTTGTTTTTAAAAATCGGGTCCCTGTAGCAAGACTGACTTACCAAAAGGGAGGGTAGTTATTTATCACATGCAGAAGAAACTCGGTGAACACTTCCACAAGCAGCAGCTGACCTCTTTAGCCTAAACACTTGAATTATTGTGCCATAACACAAGTTTTAGCTAAAAATCATTGCTTGGGATATTTTCTTCTAAGTTTCAGCATAAATTCCTAAGTTTATGACCATGTTTGGTCAGTGACAGTGTACGGCGATGTGGCAGCTGAGCTTAGTCCAGCACTGCTACCTGGGCTGCGTGCAGGGTGAAGGGAGGCTGGTCCTGTGCCCTGGTGAGGTTGGCAGAGCTTTCACTTGTTCAGTGCTTGTGGTACTCCTGTCCGGTAGAAGGCTGAAACAGCCTGCATGGAACAGTGTAGTGAAGGTGTGTTCTGTGTCACCCAGCATCTGTTGCCTCAAATAACAGTTGCCCAGGACTTGTTCCCCCATACAATCAAAGTTGCCATTTACATGGCGTGAAATTAGTTTCAGGCATTAATGGCAGCGGTCTGGCTGAATCCTTCCTGGGCCTTACCCCCTTCATGGTGCTGAGGTGATTAACTTCACTTTTAGACTGCTGGCTGGAACACACTTCCAGCTTTGACCTGATAATCTTCTCAAATCCTGTTGCCAGACCCTTCTCTAAGGGGACAAGGAAAGGAAGAAGGACCAGGGGCATACGAGGGCTGACGGGGGAGAGATTTGTCAGGCCAGCATGCATGTGTGTAAAAGATTTCCACTAAATGAGGCTTTCTTCTAAATCAGCTCTTTGTAGAACTGGTTTCTTAACCTGCCTTCCCATGTAATTGACCTTGTTTTTTCTCCGGCAAAATGACTTGTTTTCCCAAGTACTTCTAAGTAGCCACCATTAACTGTCACCAGAAACAACTTCTCATCCAAGAGGTGAACCTCATTTTAATGAATGCATTCCTCAGATAGCAAAATTAAAATGACGACCCTGTAAGAGCTACAGCCTGATTGTGCTAAAATTGAATGACGGGTCCTTGAATGACTGGATTCTGCACATCTCCTGTGTTTTAAATCAACATTACACATTGCAAGTCATCCAATATCTGGCTTTGTAAAGACAAAAGTAGAGAATTAAAGGTAAATATTTTTGCCTCCTGTCTGTTCATCAGTATTACATCTCCTCACAGCTTTGTAGCACTGACAGCACAGGATAAGAGAATAATCTCTGGCTTTGAACTATCTATTTAAAACCTTGTGGTTTGGTTGCCAACTGAGCAGCTATTCCCTGTAGCCCCACTGCCAGGAATTACACTCTACACTTGGAAAATTGTGGGTGCTTTTTCTGTGTTTACCAGTAAGTGTAAATATCCTTTTTGATGTCATTAGGTGTCTTTCATACTGCAACCCATAAGAAACCCCATGTCCTGTGTCAACAGCTGGAGCAACATGGTAGACTCAGTGGTTTCTTGAGGTTCTTGTCAATGTTATTTTTCTGATTCTCCTAGAGCTTGTTCACTGCAAATTCAGTTGTCACCAAACTTGACCAGTAAGAACTCTATTTGAGGAGAGGGGAGGCAGTTTAGTTGAACGCTTGGGCTATACATTACCTTAGTTTAGAAAGAAGAAAGTGAAGTGGGATTCACAGCTAGAAATCCCAACTACTAGACAGTAGTTTTGTGGGTTATCTTCATGGGTCAAGCTCTTTTGTTTAATGTTCCATGAGGCCTGGGAATAAATACTTCACTTTGTTTCAAGGTAAGAAGGCAATCTGAAGAACTTATGAGTTTCATGAATATAGGGGAAAAAATGCCATGTTGCTTTTGGTTCTCTTGACTTTACCTTTTAGGGTGATGTGTGCTGGGAGCATCTATCCTCTCTGGTATTGCTCTTGTTACATAAAAATTAATCTGCCTGGAGGTTAAATATGCAGGTCTGTCTGCAAGGGATATTATGTTAGGTTTAAAGCGTCCCTCGTGACTCCCTCCTTGGAGGTATTCAAAACCTGACTGGGCACAGCCCTGAGTAACCTGCTTCAGCTGACCCTGCTTTGAGCAGTGGGACCAGGCTAGGCAATCTCCAGGGGTTCTTTCCAACCTCAATTATTCAGTGGCTATTTGACTCCCAAATTTTTAATTTGACCCTCTTCTTAAATAACAGGACAGATTGGTGCACTACCTTAATCAACATCCAAATCAACATACCTAATCTAGAAGAGAAAGGAAATAATGTTTCTTCTGCAGCCAAATGTACTGGTCCAGGGAACACTATCGGCATGGCAGGCCTCCAGTTAAATACTGCCAGGGTCAGCTTAGTACCAACTCCTGTTGTTGAATGCAGCCTAATTGGGACAGACTAGTTTTTCTTTTCATGCCCATGTGCTGCGTTTCCATGAATAGAGTTCAACGTATGTTCAGCGGAAGAAACCAAAAGAGGAGCACGCTGGAAGTTTCTCTGTGCTAAATCCTGTCTGTAGGAGAGTTTCAAGAGAGTGAGCCATCCTGCCTGGACACTCCAGCCCCGTAGCATCTTTTTTTTTTCTATGTGAAAGAAAAGCTGGATCTTGTTCGTTTCATGCTGTCTTCTCTCCTTGAAGCTTGCTATGTCTGTGGAGATTAATTTACACCCAGAATTCGTTGGGTTGACCTGAGGTAGGACTGAAATGATTATGGGCACAGGTTGGTATGTGATGTTTAATTATTAGGTGGGAGGAAAAAAAAAAACCACCTTAGATAATGGATTGAGCTTGTCTGCAGATGTTTTGCATACACATCTACCTTGCTGCGTACAGCTGTTGTATAGTAGAGTCAACTTCTCTCACAGGTTCTCTGCCCTGCTTTGAATTCTTCCTGGGAAAACAGCATTTAATAGCAAGGTACCTATCTTAGCCATTTTGATTAGGCCTCACTGTGCTATTAATTTACTTACCTATGCTTATGTTAACGAAATGTGGTATAATTAATAAACAGCTCTGTGCTGAAAGTGAACTGCTTTGTCCCCTGGAGTGGAGCTACGTGGGATGATGCTTGGACACGGACACACAGAGACAGGGAGCACTAGGTTAAATACAACAGAGGTGTGTGGTTACCTCAGTGTTCTCTCCAGTGTGTCTTGTGAGTTACCGAAATACTAAATGTTGAGTAACCTTAGGGTCACACCGCACAGCCTATACAAAGACAAGCTCCATACTGCATGCCGGCAGCCTGCTTTCTCCAAAGGTAGCGAGTGTAATGGGCAGGGGGCACTCAGAAGCATTTTCAGCAGGTAGGAACTCAAAGTACAGAAGGTACCGCCTGTTGTATCCGATGAACGCTACTGTATTGTGCTTGTCAGGGACAGAGTTTCAAATTCCTTACAGCTAGGTGCTGTACGCTTGCTGTTGTTTTGTTCCCTTTCTCTAGGACAGTAGCATGTCTCAATCTATGGCTGCTTGTAAATGTGCCAGCAACTCGGGGCTGGAGTGATAAAGACATGTAAACACTGATCTCCGGTAAACTTGGGACCCTACTGATTTGCTTAGTGGCTGTGTTTTTGTCAGATCTGGTGGGTTCGCCGGGAGACTAATGGAAACGAAGTCACTGTTGCGTGGCATGTACGGAAAAGGGAAAGTCGAGCTCACTCAGGGTCAGGTTGGAGCAGTCCTGAATTAACTACGTTGTTAGTGTATTTTAGGTATTTTTAAGAGCAAATCAAAGACATTGAACAACTCTTTTCTTTTGAGATTATGCACTCCTGGGCACTATAGTACATGCTTGGAGCACTAGAACAGTACTTACCCCTTAAACTCCCTGATGTGATGTGGTGAACTCATTTTACTTGTATAGCTTGTAGTCATCTTACATTCCTTTATTAGCTGCGGGAACAAACACAGACGTGGCATGAATTGCCTGTAGTGTTTCTTTGCATAGCATCTTTATGCCTTGGGGGGGAAAACAACACTCGGTTTTTATTATCCAAAGTAAACAACATGCAGAAGTGTACCAACAGTTTTTAGTATGTTGCTTCTGCCCGCTGGTGAACTACCAAAAACATAGGGTTTTTAATTTTTTTTTTTTAATTGAATTTTGTGAACCTCCTTCCTTTCTTTCCCAATAACCACTTTGTTAACAGCGCTGTTTCTTTCAGCCCTACGCACATGAGCAAAGTTCTGGAACTCCATTGCGTTCTTCAGCTTTCAAGGCTGTTATTTTTTAAAATAGAGGAAGAAGTGATATTTCATCCATCCTGGCAAGGAAATGGGGTTTCAAATATACTAGGGTCACCTCCCTCCCACTTCTTCCCACCCCACACAACACATGCGTCAGTAAGAGGACAGGCAGTTACAGAAACGGCTACACTATCAGCTACTTTGACAAAGAAAACTTGTCTTTATGGAGCTAAAGGCCTTGAAAGCTGGTAATTTTACACAGCATTATGAACCTTCAATAAAGCTTTTTTTTTTTTTTGCTATGCATAAATGTCTGTGGTTGTGGTTATGATCACTTGATTCTGGGTTGGCGCATTAATTGTGCATATATTGTCACATCCATGGATGTACAGTAAAATCAAAGCACTGGACTGGTTTGTGGTGTGTTCCTTTTCAGTCTCAGAAAACTGCATGCTATTAATAAACTGAGTAAGTCTTTTATTGCCTCGGTCCTTTCTCATGGGAGAGCGCTCTAGAACCTTGTATCTCTGGTTTCAAACATTGATCGCAGTCTAAAACCTAACACACATTTTTACTATCCTGAGAAAAATGGGTTCAGAAACAGGGAAGAGCTGAGCTATACCTTCCTAGTTAGTTTGATGAGCCTAGCTGCCCTCCCCTGCCCCTGTATGAAACAAAACTGTAACTGCTTGCACTTGAACATTTGTTGCTCTCCTGACCAGTGGTGTTAACACTGTACCTCTTCTCTGGAGAGTCTGCTGCAGCCAAATAACATGCTCATTTCTTTCCCAGTTTGCTCAGATGGATTTCTGATAGCCCTGGCGCTCTGTGTCATCCTCCTCCTGTTGCCTTAGTGCTTGAGGTTAGCCAATTTCCCATGTATGGCTTCTCGATTCCCACCAGAAGCTCACAGAGATGCAAATGCAGCTCCCTTCTCGTTGCAAACAAATACACTGTGAAACATTAGCAGTCTGTCTGGGGCATTGTGCATCCTACTGAACGCATCATGTAAAGCACAAGTCCCTATACATGAAAGTACTTATCCTTGATGCTGTTCAGTTGGGAAAATGAGTGATGCCAAATCCAAGCCTGAGTACTGTACCGTATCAGAGCATCTCCCCATGGAACAAAAAGTAGCAAACTGTAGTTGAAAGGGGAAGGAACTAGTGTCAGGGGAATGGGTGCTGTTCGTGTCCTTTAAGGATGAGGGGGTGTGATGCTACTTTGTTGGGACTAACTTGATTTTTATATTGATATTTTGTAGAAAGAACTAGGACTTATAGGATAGTTATATACTTTATATAAATTAATGAATTGTCAGGAAAGGGGTGTACTGTGCAGTATTCATCGTCTTATTCAATATCCTTCTGAGCACTTATCTGGCCAAATGCACATTACAGCTATAGCCTGTCACAAGGTGACACGCACCCCCTCACAAAAACAAACCCATTAAAAAAACAAACAGCCCAAAACCCACCCCCTCCCACCCCGAACACAAGTGTGCAGTCCTGCCTGGGAGGCAAGCAGGTGTACACATGGGGAAGGACAAGGAGAGGAGAGGGTGGGCATGGAGATTCCAGTGGTGGCTTCCAATCTAATTGGGAACAAATTCTTCATGTTACTTAGTCTTCAAATTGGACAAAAGCAAGCCTTTTTAATAGCAGCATATAATTCTGTTAAACTAATGGTAATTACATGAATATTACTTTGTTTAATACCAATAAGCAACTGTAGGGAGAACAGCTTCCAGATGCTGAAAGCCCCAGGTTGGCGTATCTGGAGAGGAGCTTCCAGTTAACCTTGTGGTAGGCTGCATAGGATCGCTGAACAGATGTCTAGGAAAGCGGCCACCGTCACACTGAAGTTCTGCCACCACGGCTGGTCGATGCAGGTTTGCAGAGGCGTGCTGTGCTACAAGTCTGTGCTAGCTGCCTGAGCCTGAGGGCAGCAGTCGAATGAAGCTGGATGAAGTAGCTCTTAATTTCAGTCTTTTTCTTCTGAAAGCTACCTCATCGGTCTGATTGTGAAGTTATTACCTGCCTTCAGGTAAGCTAGCAGCAGCCTCTTGGTATTTCTCCTAGAGAGAGTCATGACTGTTACCTTTAGTCTCTCTTGCCCTTTCTTGCTGCATTTAAAAGCATTTTGAAAAAAGGCCAGTCTGGCTAGTGCTCAAATACCAGATGGAGGATGATGTTATGAAATGAGGAATTACGGAAATTATTCAGTTTGAGCCCAAGGTCCAGAACTGAATCATCTGCCAGTGGAGATCCTGGAATGCCTCGTAAGACAAATTCCAGCCTGCAAGCAGCATCGTGCAAAAAGCAGTGCATCAGGGCTGTCAAACCACGGTGGACAATCCTTCTTTCACAGTAGGTAGTTCTCTGTGACCTATAATGGTTGGCTGTTGAAGAGGCATGTGTCCATGTCTTGCACAAAATGTAATTGTAGGTCCCCTGATGGGGGCTCTCAGACCTGCATTAAGTGAAAAGAGCGCTCGTGCCCTCTCTTATCTCTGCAAGATAGCTGGGAAGTTCATCTCAGGATATCTGCCTCAGACCCCCAGATATCCTTGCAGGGGAATGGCCTTCATCCAAAGAAGGATGGAATTAAAAAGACTTGATAGAGAAGTCCTTGAGGATGAAAGGCAGAGAGAGAAGCTTTTATGTGTGCTCACTACTAGGAACAAATTCTGCTGAATGGCATCCTTACACTTAGATTGGATTAAACCTCTGACTAATTTATACCAAGTCTTTTCATGTCCCCACCAGTGCAGCTGTATTTGAGCAGACTAGTAATGTCTGCCTCTGGAAATGATGACTGCCATCTTATTTCAGAAACTGTGCTTGCCAAGGCCTCAGGGAGAGGAGAGCAAATCACAAAACCGCCTCCACCTCTTCCCTCTGTAACTGATTTCCTAATAGATTTTCATTTGCTCTAGGCATTGAGCTTGGCACTGTCTTTGCTGAGAGAGGCATCTCTTGTGTGTTCAGTGGCTTGAGGGGAATCGCTCTCTGGCCAATTGAAACTGGTTCAGCATTTAGGAAGAGTCAAATGTCCAGCCAAGTGGGGAACATACTGCCTGGTTACTATTTTCAGCTATGTAACAGTATGTGCGAATGATACTTATGTCCAGAGTAGGAAGTTCGACGTGTACGAGTTTTGTTTTTGCTATACTTGGAACTCCACCTATAACGGGGATTACCTTGCAAAGTTTTGGTATGTCTTGTGGCATGAGAAAATGTATTTTCTTGATTCTACCTGTTTGTAATAGTTTAGCCAAAATGTCAAACAGGTTTTTGCTTCCAATATATTCCTGTCTCCTGGTAAAAGCTTTCCTGTTACCTATGAAGAAAATGAATGATGGCAAGCATTAGACACAGGATTGTGTCATATTTTCATTAAGCTGCTAGATTTGAGCATTTGTTACTTGACAGTCTCACAGTGAAGTTTATTAGTTGCTATGGGTTGGGGTTTGCTTTGATTTTATTAATATTAATGTTTATTGTTGTTGTTATTAGAGATCATGGTGTGTACCAGACTGCAAAGGGCTGGGTGTTCTTACCTTTAGAAGGGGAAAGTTTTACATGACTAGGCTTATCAAGGATTAATACTAAAGTTTAAGATACTTAATCAAGAGTCAAAGTCAAAAAGAGTCAAATCAAGTCAAATCAAGAAGTTTTTCTTGTACGTACAGTAAGAGAATGCTTTGAGGAAAGGGTAGGATAGAGGATTTTTTGTCTACAGGAATTCAGCCTGGGACAGGTTATCAAAAAGGTTTGTGGTACCTGTGGAAGAGAGCTCAGTGAAAAGATCTAATTTCTGAAATGAAAGTTATGGGATTATTGTGTATGTGTGTGTTTTTCTTCCTGTGCTCTAATGAATTGGGATTCAGCATTGTCTGTTGAACACGTTCAGTATCTTCTGTTATCTAGAAGCCCGTGCCCTAAGAGTCTAGACAAGTAAGTTCTGCCGTGAAAACAGATGTAGCTCCATGTTGAATCTGCTAGGCATTCCCAAGAAGAAAATTCAAAACCTAATGGAAACAAGTCTCTTCCTAGTTCTCTTCAAATCCTGCTTTGAGTCCCGTTTAGACCCCGTTCAGTCAGTGCTGCTTTTGCTGAGGTGTGTAATTCTCTGCTTTTGGAAAATGAAATGGAATTGCTTAATAGTATATTATGGTCTCATCTAGTGTCTAATGTACAAGGACAAAGCAGGCCCGTGGTGGCCTGTGGGGCATCAAGACACAGCCTGCTGCGCCTACCCCACAATTGAGTTCCTTGCCACTGCTGTTTCTGGTTTTAGAAATGTAGACAAACTACGCAAGCACACATTCTCATGCACAACTTTTAAGGAGAAAGGAAAGCTAGGTGTAGTGATCTGGGCTACATGACTAGGGTAGCCAGATCGGTAGTTATAAACATGCTATGGGATTTTCTTTGGCTGCAGTGAAACTTGAGGGAGTCAGCCTGGCTGATGGAGTTTGGGTTTGCTGGCAGTGCATGGGTTGGGGGCAGTGCCAGATCGGGGCACGCTCACAGGAGACAGTTGGAGATATGAGCAACAAGTGACAAGTAAAGGCATGGGACAAGCAGTGAGTAAGGTGCTGGTCCTGTTCTACAGATGAGCTCTTGAGATGTTGCTCTTGGTTGGACCTTTCTGGTCAAGGGAAAGGAGGCAGCAGTTCTGGAGAGCTGGGTTTAAGGTCTAATTCCTTAGGTGTTTTGTGAGCTCTGTGTATGTTTTACCTCGTAATTATAAAGGCTAGGGTTGCACCCACAGGCTGTAGCATGGTCCCAACCCTTCCTGGACTTTTCCTAGAATAAGCTTTGGGTTTGTTTTGTTTTTGAAGTTCAACAGCCTCTAAATGAAGTGGTTTGTGGGTTGGAGAAATCTTTATGGCTCTTTTATTCAAATGTCTGTTTACTTAGGATTCTTGGCTCCCGAAATGGTCTTACAAGGTCTACATTAGGAAAAAAAAATCCAAAATTTTTAAGTCACTCTGCTTTCCATATTCAGTATTCCTCCACAGAAACAGGAGATAGATCCATTAAATAATCCATTTGAAATGCTCTGTACAATGTACTCAATTTGTGATGCCTTACCTCGTTGAGTGTGCATATAGGATGGAATTATGAATCTTTTAATCGTGTTTTCTAACTGCATTCTCCTCCACCACTTCCTTTGAGAAACTCCCGGCCTCTTTTCCACACCCATGATAGCTGAAATTTGGAAGCAGCACAAATAAAGCTTGCTTTTCCCTGTACATTTTTAATGTCCGTAACTGGAATATTTGTTCTTTGTTTTGTGAGAGTCTGGTATGTACCAAACCACTGGGGAGTGAGCCCTGGAGTTAAAAGTCCAGGCAGCCACCTGCCTTGACTAGAATAAGTGCTGACACAAATGATGAATTTTTTCTTTTTTTATGAGGTGCTAAGATGTCTCTCTGAGGGACCTAAATGAAGGTGGCTTTGGTAAGTTGGACCACATGGTTCTTTGTGATTAATAATCTTTAGTGATCTGTATAAGGCAGAGTTAGATGATAAAAGGAAGAACTGAAGCACATAGGTGGAGACAAGTGCATATAATAGGAGGCATCAGCTTTCTGTAGTTCAAGCGTGTACTACATTAGATGCCAGACTTTTTAGGTTTCTAGATTTCATGTGAAACATTTTATGTGCTTTTTAATGGGCAATAATATTTTTTTCCTTTTGTTATTTGCAGATCATAAGCATATGTCTTCTTGTCCATGTTGATTATCTTTCCCGCATTATCGTTTGTGATTGTTGCAGTCTGTTTTGGTAGAAGGTTCTGACAGATAGGAACCTTCACTCATATATATATATATGTGTGTGTGTGTGTGTGTATGTATGTATGTATATGTATATATATATTTAAAGTTTATATGAGTTTTATTAGTTAATTTCTTTTATGAGATTTCTTATGTTTTTTACAAAATATATATCTGGGCTCTATCTGTTCCACTGTGTTGTAGGATAGCTTGGGGTGATCAGAGTGCTGGTAGAACCTAAAAACCTCAGAGGACTTGGATCACTGGGCTGCAGAGGTCAAAATAGCGTGTTTTGTAGCCTCCAGTCTTCATTCTGCTCAAACTTTCTAACTGGGTCAGAACAATGCTCTTGTTCTCTCATGTTCAGTGAAGCTTTTCTGAAAACCGCTTTTTCTACCGTCATAGCATGTTGGCTCAGAAAGATGAAAATCTGTGTCCTGTATGATGTCAAAAGCTTTTATGTCTGGCTGTGCTAAGCTAACTGATTTGTTTTTTCCCCATGTGGAGTCAGAGAAATAAAGTTTTGTGAAAATGTCATTCCAGTCATTTTTTAGAGGCCTTTTTTATATAGGAGCTGTCCTCGGGTAGCGTTTGAAGAATTCGAGGGAGGAAGTCCAGCTTGCAAAACTAGGTAGGAACTAACTTTAGGCTGGGTTTCCATGTTGAAAGGTAACATCAAGAACAGCTTCAAAGCACTTTGAATGAGGGAATGACGTCCAACCTCCTTACCCTCTTAAGCGGTGGAGCAGGAAGCCTCCGGGTGTTTCAGCCTGGTAGTGAAGTCACCTTCACCCAGTGCAAAGTGATTGCGCGTGTAGTGTAGAAGTTGGCTATGTATTGCTCATGAGAAGACACCAACGGTCTGACTGCCTACAGGTGTGGGGTATGGTCTTTATGGGAGTGCTTTCAGGCTGAGGGCTCCCTATATTGAAACACAAGGATTTGCATTTTGAGGGTTTCTCCCAAGGATTTGTGGGAGATGCGTGGATTTCACCACACAGGTGACAAACGAAGCCTTTGCTGTCACATGTCTTTGGGTTTGGGAGGCTTGTAAAGGGAAGTGTTGCTCTTACAGGTTAGCAAAGTGTTGGTGCCTAAGGCTTCTGAGGCAGTTGTTCACAAGGAAAGGGTGAGATAGGGGTGTTGTGAGATAGGGGTGAGCCCCTTGGCAAGGGTAGCATCCTCCAGTGTTTACCGTGATAAAAGCTGGGAGGAGGTGGAGGCAAAAGCTGGCACTGTGTTGTAGTGGGTGCACCAAGAATGAATCTTTGTGAAGAAAGATGAGCTCCAGTGTCCTGGAAGCGAGTGTTGTCCTTCCTCCCAGAGCAGGAGGCTTGTCATAGAGCACCTTGTTGCCATACAATCTGTGAAACAGTGATGGTGGTGTGTAGCTGCCTATCATTAGTGCTCTCACTGTAGTGTTTAAGATGGTCTGTGCCAGGGAGAATATCATGAGGTTTTATAGGAGATGCATGGATATCACCATGCAGGTAATGAACGGAGCCTTTGCTGCCAGATGTCTTGGGGTTTGGGGAGACTTGTAAAGGGGAGTGTTGCCCATGTGATGTGTGCTAATGGGCACACTCCAAAAAGTTTGTTGTGACAGCTTTGATTCTAGTGAGAAGTACTACCGTTTGCTGTTAGAATAAAGGCGTGTTTTCTTCTTCAAGAAATAAATTTTCTTTTGCTGTGCATGCAGGGCACTGTGTGGTTCTTTACAGCATGGTGACAGTTCCAAGATGTAAAGAATGTCCCCAGCTTCTCAATCACGCAGTTGGCGAGTTGGTTCTAGGAGAGGAGGGATCACTGCATCGGTTACTGCGGGTCCCATGTGAAGATTCGTGCTGTGAGGGATCTCCCTGGTACGTGGCTGTGTCACGGGTGTGGTCAGGGATTTAAGCTAGTAGTCTTGAAGCTTGTCGTACAATTTGACAGCCATCCAGATGGCCTGCTATTCCCTCACCCATTTATAAGGGGGCAGTTACCTCTTCCATGGTGTCATTTATTTTTCTTTCTTCTTCCATTCTGTTTGTAGTCTTTGGTTAAGCACCCTTTATGATTCAAAGAAACTGGCTAAAATGGTCAAATTTTATTTGCCCGTTGGTCAAATGGTCAAAATGAATGCCTAAGGTAAGCAGCTTTCCCCCAGAGACTAGAAGGAAATTCCCGGGTAGAACCTTTTGGGACATTAATTCTTATCAAATTGAGGAAAGAAGACAGCTGATCTGTTTCTTGGCCTCTTTCTGTATGTTGGCGTTCATTCAATATACGGACTCTGTTTTGATCAAAGAGGAGCGTATTACAGAGGAGCAGAATATGAGTGTTGAATTCATGTAGATAAAAGGTTTTATTTTGTAGGTCTAATGTTTTCAGTAATCATTTTATGGCACTTAAGAAATGGTTAGTAAGGAACAATCTACGTATTTTTATTCAGTACCTTGATATGAATTTGGGAACCAAATATCTGTAGCTGTCTCTGCATTTGTTTGTTTCCATGTTCTTGGATATAACTTGCATTTCTTTTCAAATCATTAGTGGACTGTTTTCTCCGTGTGACAATTCTGTGTGACCTGTTTGTGTACATGCTTTGATCTTCTCATTAAGAATGGGTTCTTGTATTCGCAACAAGTTCATATCTGAGCTCTTTCTTCCACTTTTGCTCTAGCTTGACGAAATTAGGAAGGAAATAGTTGGAGACCCAACTGATTCACCCCCATATGGTGGGTGGAAGCCCACCACATCAGGTCTGATAAGGGTATAAAACACAAACATTTCTTTGCCAGTGTATTTGCTTCAGTGTGGAATTTTATGAACCAGAGCAGATCTGAATGCCATCTTAAAACTGTACTGTGTGCAGTACTGACATTCCTTTTTTCCATCTGGTATAAAAGGGAAGCTGCAAACAATGGCAACCACGCCCTTTTGTCCTCCTGCTTTCTCATTTCTTGTCTGCATAATGTGGAGCTAAAATTATTGCCTCTTTTTTTTTTTTTTATCTTTTCTTGTCAAAATTGTCCTCTTTTTGCCATCTGTTCCACAGCCTTACAGCCACCCTAAACCTGCACTTTTTGATGTCTGTGATGACTTAGGATGTGATGAACATATTGTAGCAAAGGCCATTTCTTTAGTTTTAGCTGAAAGTAAAAATAAATCAAATCCTGGAAGTGAAAACGGAGCTTTTTCATTTGTTGGAATAAAGACTTCCTTTAGTGTGGTTTCCTAAAGAAGGGAAGCTTATGGGATTGAGTTGTTTCTCCATCTGCTTTTCAGTTCATCCTTAATAACTTTTGAACGATTTCATCCAGAGTTGACAGGGAATAAAAGTCTTGAAGGGAATTGATTTCCTACAAGAAAACTGGTGGCCGGGTGGAGGAGCGGGACAAAAATAGGTGTCCCCGCTGTCTGCAGCATGAGCTTAACAATAATCTGTTCTTAGGCTTTTGCTAGCCAAGTTGCAAGTGTGTGCTGGCTGCGGTACTACAGTCATCTCAGAGTTTCCAGAGCAAGTTACTGAGCGTTGCTTAGGTAGGGGGCCATGAAGGGGAGACAAGGGCCCGGAATGTTGCTGGGCAATTGGAAATATTATGGAAAGGATGAAATCAATGGAAATGGGGGCTGTTGGAGCCACCAGTAGTTTCACGGTCGAAGGACCAACTTGCCTTTAGGTTTTGTACAGTACCACAGTTTGTTGATTGCTGACTGCTCAGGTTTGTCTGTCAAGCGTGCATCTGCAGCATTTGCCCAGCTGAGAAATAACCAAAATATAAGAAAATACTTACATGGCGCTCAGAGAAACTCAGCACTCGGAGTGGATCTGGGCAGTTACTTTGGCAAATGTTTTATCCGCTAGAAATGCTGTTCTGAGCTAGACAGAACGATCTGTGAATTTAGATGGAATTAAGTCAGTAGTTACAGCTGGAAAAAATGGAGGAGAATGCTGGAAAATACATTCCCATACTAAAATATTGTACTTTTCCAGGCTCAAGCCATTAGTTGAATGAGCACTTTTAACAAAATCTGGATTGAAAATGTAGGGAGGTGATTCCTGTAATGGGGGTGTATTTGTCTGGAGTATAGGAGCCCTGGATTTGCAGCACACTCTGCAGGAATTTGAATTTGTGCAGCCAAAATCCCTGCGTGTATCGCTTGCAAAATCCCTTCCTATTTCTTCCATTTGATAGAACTAGGGGTCAGTATTGCAGGCACTGGATTTTCTCATACATGCGTTTGGTAAAATATTCATATTCATGCGTCTGTGGTGACTATGGGAGGGAGAAGGAAGCAGCACCTGGAATTATTCATCGTCTCTTTCTCTGTTTTTCATTGGGTTGCTTTGTCCTGGGCAAGAGCTGGAGATCCTGAGCGTACTTGCAGTCATGAGTCAGTGACAACCTCTTGCTATTATTGTAAATAGCAACATGAACACTGTTCTTGCATGCATTTTTTCACAGGCTTTGTCTTTCTCTCCCAACGCTTCAGCCAAGGAATTTACAGAGCTTCTGAGTCAGCAATCAGCTGCCTCGAGACAAAACATGCAGGATACTGCAGACTTGCAGAGGAGCCAACAAGGCATACAAATACCCTGGAAACCTGGCAAATAATTCCTGCCTGCCCTTGCTTTGCCTCCTGTAATTTCCGTGCTCTCTGACATGTTGCTCGGAGGTTCCAAGGGCTTGGGGTGTTTACATCAAAAGTGCAGGATTTTGAGGAGTGACTAATTGCAGTGACTGAAGCCTCTGCATTTGACCTGTGGGCATAACTGACTTAACAGCCGGTGTGAAATGGGATGTAGGCAGAACAGCTAAGTTAACGTGCCGCTCTGGTTGTGCTGCATAAAATGACCCGCTTTGGCAGGTTTGTATTGAACAGAAGGCAGTAAGTTCCCAGGGTGAAAGTGGGTTGGGTTTTAAGTTGGACACCTCTCTGTGCAGTGCAGAACCGGTGCTGCTTCACTCCTTTGGTGGAAGTACAACAGAAGCAAGAGCAAGAAATGAAACCCACGTTGTGTTTCCATCTGGATATATCAGTAATGGACTGTGGACCAACAGGCTTAAATTGCCACTCTGCTGAATTTAGGTCACGTAACTTCTATTGCTTTTTCTTAAAGCAATAGAAGTGTTATGTCAGTCATCTGAAGTGCTGGTGTAAAGTGAGCATTTGGGTGGTAGAGTGCAAGACACAAGGGAATATAACACAACATAGTATTCAACTTGAAACGTTGTGCTGGTAAATGAGGCATATGGCTTTAGATTGTAGGTATTTTATTACATCTCTGTTACCAGATGCACTGAAATTACGCCTTCAGCATAAGAGGAGATTCGCTGGGGCTCTTTATAACATTCTTGAGCGCAGAAGAGGAGACCCAGGCTGAAAGCACAGTGTCTTAGAGAAGTACAGCACAACAGTATTTATATTCACAATATTCACAACAGTGAAGTTAAGATCAAAACCAAGGAAAGTATTTAGTTCCATACTGCTTAGCGAGCAGTACCGATGTGGACGTGACATCAATGTCAGCCGGTTAGAGAAACAGCTTCGTCTGTACTGAGTCCTCTGAGGCAGTTGTCCTAATAAAGTCAGAATCGCTTTCTCCGGTATAACCCATTGTTATCCTGTGCCTTCTGCAGGAATTTATATTTTCAGTTTTAATAATGAATAGTTTGGGGGTGTATGTAAAGGCTGCCAGGTCTCCTTTGCTATTTCTAAACGTAAGCAATAAACACCATGCTAGGCTGGAAAGCAGGAGTGCCCACATAAACAGCTGCAGAGCTGTCAGACTGGAGGGGAAGAGCCATGAGCTGTAATGTTTGACTTGGCTTCCTGTCTGGAAGCAGGAAAAGAGCTGGTGAGAATCTAAAAGGTTTTATCCGAGTCCACATATTTCCTTTTTTACCTTAATACCCTTTGCAAAAAAACAAAGGACAAAAAGCACCTCAGAAATGTTTTCATTTTCATAGTTGTAGCATGTGTTCCCATACTACCCTCCCCTATCTGAAGATAAACAGAAATATTCTTTCTTAGAGGGCAGAGTAATTGTATCTTACTTATATGTACGTACTTGTATTTAAAAGGAAGAAAAAGGTTTATTATATATAAAAGAGAGAGAGAGAGAGAGAACAGCTATTCTTTACACCAAGTCTGCTGTTTGTGATACAACCAACTGTACTTCTGAGGGATCCTAGAAAAGCAACTACCAGTAGCAGACCTCCTGATAGCATATTTCATCTGCTGAGGACCCCAGCTACCACCTAAAATGTTGTAGGGATCGGCATATCAAAAGAAGTTGAAAACCACAGAATAGAGGAAATAGTCTGAGAATTCCACACAGATAGTGCATCAGCCACATTTTACTTTCAGGCTGCTTGCTTACTGAGACAGGAATATACCCACAGACTCTAGGTGAGGCAAATGTTTATTCTGCTTAATGCAACAAAGTCTTGACATCTTTTCTTAAGCATTTGATTGCTCTTAGGTTTAACTTCTTTCTAGGATTGCGGCAGCCCTCACTGTTTTTGTTATGTCAATGTACAAAGGCAGTCTTTGCAAGCACTCTCAAACAGAAATACCAGCTTGTGATATGCCATTCTCTGTCCTATCATGGGTAAAGACACGTTGTTTTTGAAGGAGAGGACCAAAACTTATTTTATTGGTGGGATTCTAGCTCTTAAAGTACTTGGTGGTAGTCGTGTTTGCAAGCATGTGCCCATTGCTGTGATGTTACCATTGTGATCTTGTTATCACAGTGACTGCTACATTAACGAATCTGTATCTTTTGTTTTAAAACCTCTGCCTACTTCCAAAGATCACGTAATATCTGCCAGTTGACTTGTAACTTCTCTGCTGTTTGTGTGATTTAACAGAGAAGAGATGTCCCACTGTCTGAAGAGAGGCTTGGTGAGCTTTGGAAGGCTATTCTTCAGTCAACTCAGGCAGGACTCCTTCGGTTATTGATTAGTTGACTCATTTAGGACTGATGCTTTCTTTCTCAGGTTCTGAGAGTCTGGGCTCTCAGTTCAGTAGGCACAGACATAAATTTGGAAAGAAAAAAAAAAGAGCAAGTTCACTTGCATTTTCTTCTTTTTATTTCATAGGTTAATAATGCTTGTAAGCCAGAGGTGAGAGTGTCTCAGCAGAGCAACACCAGGAAATCTGGCAGACTGGAAGAGAACAGCTGCCCCCGAGGGCAGCTGCCGAGTGTGAAGCATGGAGGAAAGTAAGAACGAGAAGGTGAACCAGGCTCACGTTCTCTTCGACAGATTTGTCCAGGCTTCAACGTGCAAGGGGACTCTCAAGGCTTTCCAGGAGCTCTGTGACTACCTAGAACTAAAGCCCAAGGACTATCGTTCTTTCTATCACAAACTCAAGTCCAAGCTAAATTACTGGAAAGCCAAAGCCTTGTGGGCCAAATTGGATAAGAGGGGCAGCCATAAGGACTATAAGAAGGGGAAAGCATGCGCCAACACGAAGGTAAGGAAAGTGATCCTCTGTAGCGATGTGTAAATGGGAGTCAAAACTACTGTTACACAATTTGTCTCTGGAATACACAAGACAAATAGTTGGATGCTGAAAGATATTTGTCTGGTATCAGTATAAGCCCAAGAAAGATTCAGAAATATTCTTATCCATACTATTTATAATATAGTCATAATTTGTTAGCATTTGACTCTCAGTCAAAATTCCATTTGCTACTACCAAATTTGGTTGAAAAAAAGAAAGTGGAAATCCTTGGTAATGACCAGAATATTTGTAATTTATTCAGGAGAATCAGTCTTCAAGTTTCTGTGTTTTATGTTTTTGAGGCATCAGTACTGTAGGTGAGATTGAGTTATAAAATCTTCGTTTGTAGACCTTGTATCTTGGTAGCCTTTTTTTTTTTTTTTTTTTAAAAAA
>VXAA01006076.1:820185-931818 GCA_013399115.1 Anseranas semipalmata
AAACTTTCGTTTGTAGACCTTGTTCTTTGGTAGCTTTTTTTTTTTTTTTGTAAAACTAGATAATAACTGGGATATGAAATTTGCTCTTGGGGTCTAAATACAAAATATGTATGTTTGGAAATTTCCAAAGTGCATCCCTTTTAATTTCAAAAATTCTTATGACTCTTAAGAAAAGTGAACTTGCCCGCCAAATTGGCAAAATATTCAATTTAGCATTATTTAGAAAACAATTACTTGTATTTCAGGAAAAAAAAAAAACAACACAAACTCTGTGGAAACTCATACCAGTTCCTTTTAAAAGATTGGTGTGTGTGGTATTTACTGTACAGAATTCTTGCATTCACTCACCTCCTCCAATTTATTTTACCTGGATTGTTGTGAGCTGGTGTGCTATGTACACCCTTGTTGGACTCTACAGTCTGAGCTTATTTGTTTATTTATTTCATTACTGAAAGGCATTTCTTTATTAATATATCCTTAATCAAAATGTTTATGGAATAAGTTATTTTTGCAAGTAATCGTACACTTCTTTAAAAAAAAAGAGGAAGATAATGTGTAATATGGTAAAATCAGAACAGGATTCTGTCCTCCTTCATTGAAGAAAAGAGATGCTTTTCTTTCTCTTGTAATTAACCTTGCTGGAGAAAGAAGTATCTTAATTGATAAGAGAAATTAGTGACCAATTAATGACTAGTAGAGAACTGAGGAGGAAATATATCCCATTTAGGATATAGTCAGTTGTTTCAGATATGTGGACTGAAGTTTGATTCCCAACTAGATATTAGAAAGTTAAGTTATTTCCTTGATTGTTTCACTTTCCAATTGCCATTTTCATATAGATGGTGAAATTTATAATTAATTACTACAATAACACTTGTAAAAATCAATAATGGACCAAGGTCCATTTGTCCTAGGTCTTGTGAAAATAATGCTTTCCTTAAAAGGTTTATAAATGTTACATCAGATTACAGATAGCAGGTGCATATAGATCAACTTGGAAAACAACGAAACACTTAGGCAGTGTTGGTCATCGTTCACGCTGAATTGGTTCCTACTAGAGGAAAGGGAGGGCATATTGCAAGCAGCTCTCTTGTGTGCGTGGCGAGGAGAAGAGAGAAAGTAAAGGAAAAGTAGAAGAGGAGGGGAGGCAAGTCATATTTGCCAGTGTTTCTGAGAAGCCATTGGTGAGCTGCTCTGTAGAAGCGTAAGTAAAAACGGTGGATGGAGAATAAATTAAAGGTGGCACCTATCTGCCCCAGCCCAGAAACATAAGGGACAGTTGATTTGGGATTCAAGTCATTTTGAACAGTGAAATTAGGTAGCTGAAAGGAAGTGAAATTTAGTTTAAAAAATGAATTTTTTGTTAGTATATCTTAAATATAATATATACGTGTGATGATAAATGATTTTTGTATGCCATTGAATACAAATTTTGTTGAATTGTTTATGTAAAGAAATTATGTGTATTCCTTTTATATATTTCATATATACGTCTGTTAATTACTTGTTTCCTACCCTAATAGCATCTGCCATTAAAAGTTTATATGTAATGCTGAAGAGATAATCACAACTATTCAAAGTAGAAGCCTTTTGAGAACTGAACCATATCTGATTTGATGTCTCCTATCTCACTTAGTTTTATATTCCAAATTTTTAATGTAATTTACAAACCACTGCTTAAAAAATACAGAAATTTAAGTGGGCTTGTGGAAATGATAGAATTTTAAACAAAGATTAAGATTTTACCCATGTTATTAGAACAGATGCCAATCATTTCTTTAGTAAGCTCAGCTTCTATATACTTGAACATATACCAGTTTTGAAGATCTCATCCTCTGGAGCTTAGTTCCCACTGGCCCATTTAAAAATTGTGCTGGGACGAAGTACCATGACCAGAGTTGGGCACTTAGTGCATCACATGGCCAGTGTCCAGGTAAACCAGATTCAGATAACTGGGGGTATAGTTCATGAAAACGAGATTTGCATGTGATGGCTTCTTCAAATGTAAATAATTAAAAAATTTTACGCTAGCCCCTTTATTCATTTATCCTGAGCACCTCAAAAGAGAACAGGAAGATGATTGTCCATTTGAGAACTTCTTTCTCTTCATTGGTCATACAGAGGATACAGTTTTTCAGTTGGCATTTAATGCTACATTGCCATGGTGTTGTTACTGGAAACTAAGTATAACTTCTCTGAAAGCTCTTGAGCAAGAAGTGTTTGTGAGGGGTGAGGTTGCTGAGTTGTTTGGAGTCATTGTGGGGAAAGGGAAGAAGGAATGGCAGTAACTGCCTTCGTTGGCTTGGCTGTGGTCGACATCTCGTGTGCTTACTGCTGCCTGTGAAAGTATCGGGAGTTAGGCTTCTGCAAGAGATCAGAAACTGCAAGAGTCGCAAGAGGTGGAAAAGGGGACAGAATCTTTTCTTCTGATTTTAATTGTCCCTAAAGCTTGCTGTGTTTTATAAAAACATTCAATATTCTTGTGGTGGTAAAAAAAAAAAAAAAGAGGTGGCAACCTTGGCCATGAATGGCTTCACTGAGTATCGTATATTTAACATCCAGAACACCTACAGTCCCAAACATAAACTAGATGTTAACCACATCCTTGTATGTGAAAAAAAGGTTGTAGGAAAAAAAGGTTTTTACATTTCTGTGACAAAATTACAGGTAATTAATTCGTAATTTAATTACATAGGCCTGAGTTTGAACGGTTTGGTTTTAGTACAGTTCATTTCATGTTGTGTACTACATTGTAACTATTTTATATGGGGAAAGTTATCAAGGAATAGAATTTGTCCATCTTGATATGGTCTTGTCACTTACTGAATCCAGTCTCTTTGGAGATTGTAGTTGTCAGATGAGCAAAATTATTACCTGGTTAAATATGACACACTCAGGTCATTTTCTTACAAGTTTAAAAAACAAAAGACTAAGAGGTGTTTGAGAGTTATACTTAACCCACAAAGAAAACAATATTGAATTGGAAGAATACGTTAGATCCTAATTGATTATCTCTTTTAACAAATTACGAGTTGGACACCTGTTCAATATTCAAATCTATTTTGGAGCTGCACTGCTAATAGTTCAGTGGTTGGGCTGCCTTTTTTATGTATGCCTTCAGGTTCCCAAAGCTACTAAATAAACAGTGCTGTCATCCTTCCCTTGCCTTTTCTCTAGGCTTGGATCTCTGCTCTCAGATTTATGTGACTTCTTATCTTATACAGTAGTCCTGTTAGATTTTGCATGTCAGTTGTTAACTCTTTACTGCTGCAACTTGAACTGTTTTATTTACCATCCAGGCTTTACATTTGCAGTTTCACATCACTTGCAGGATATGTCCCAATGAATAACAGGTTAAAATGTGATGACCTGTAAAAATTGGCATATGAGGACTATCAGAGAACAAAGAGTTTTTTTGGGGCATAGGCTGTTTAATCAGAAGGTTAGGTTCTGATTAATTTTTAGCATACTTAAGAATTTCTCAAAGAGCTTTGTTGTCCAGCTCTATGCACTATATTCATGTGAATACACATAGACATGCCAGCTTTCTCTGTGGACTTCAGTCTCCATGGGTAAGAAGTGTCAGTAGACTGTCTTGGATTTTTAATCTTAAAATATCTTGCTGTATTCTTTGGTTTCCCAGAAAGTACTTCCGACACTAGATATGCAAGTATTTTACATTCTCAAGTTGTTTATTAGTCTCTAATAGTGTTTGTGAGTAGAGTGGAAAAAGATATGAGAAGATGAAAGACTTGATATGACAAAGGTTGTGTTGAAGAAAATGTCACCATCTAAAAATGGGCTAGTCACACAAAGTTCATATTTACGTTATATTTACTTACCCAGAGGTTCCTTTGCTGCAATAATAGAAGCACCAGCACAGGCATAAGTTAGAGTGCTTTGACTTGACTGTTGTCTGTGCTACTCTAAATGATGATGTTTATAAAAACATTGCATTTATCTGCTGTAACCATTGCTGTGCTGCTCAGTGTTGATGAGGAATTTTTAGTGTTCCTGAAGATTTTCTCAAGAAAGGCTAGCTCAGGCTTTGGAAGATGAGAAGAAAAGCTTACTTCACTTTCCTGTCAGACCAGAAGCACATGTTTGGAATGGGGGCAAGAAGCCTTCAGAAATACTGCTGTTCCCCAGGTACTTACATAGCTTGGAGAGCAAGCCTTGGCAGCTCTTCTTAAAAGAAGGGTTGGAAACAGGCAGATGACTTGCCTGTTTGTCCAGCCTTTTTGTTGCTCTGTGATATGTGTCATTTTCAGGTTGCAGATACTGCTTTAACATATGCGTGCCAGAGCATGGCAGGTAACAGTAAGAAAGACTGATCTGAAATTTCAGCATATGTTGCAGACAAAGAGCACTTACTCCTAACAGCCGTGGGGTGCTTTGAAACTATGGTAGAAATACCTTTTTCCTCCCAGGTCTGTAAAGTTACTCTGTACTTGGTTGCTTTGCAGTGTCTGATAATTGGGGCTGGACCCTGTGGCCTTCGTACAGCCATCGACCTGTCATTCCTAGGAGCCAAGGTGGTGGTCATAGAAAAGAGGGATGCCTTTTCCCGCAATAACGTTCTGCATTTGTGGCCATTCACCATACACGACTTGAGGGGCCTTGGCGCCAAGAAGTTTTATGGCAAATTCTGTGCAGGATCCATAGACCATATCAGTAAGTACAGCCGGTGCTAGATGTGGCAGCACTTGTTCTTCACTGGGGAGAGGTGGCTGAGGGCATGGGGTAACTCGTTACAATGAGTCTCACATCTGTATGGTATAATTTAACATTGCCTTTGCATAGAACAGTTTGGGCTAGACCTACTTGTGAAAGAAATAGATCGCGCCTGTTTCATTCCTGCAGCTGCCACATTGTTCTGTTTCTCTTGAACATTGTAAGCAAGATTTTTATTTGTTTTGTTTTAAAAAAAAATACCGAATGCTTTTGAACATTCTTTTGAATGTTGATCTGGAAAATGGAGGAGCGATTTTAGCATTGTTAAATTTTGGAAGAGTGGTGAAGATGTTTTCGAGAACACTGCCAGACTGAATAGATTTTGATTAAATAGATGTTTGCACGTTAAAATTGAGAATAATTTTGATAATTCTCAAATTCTGAGAAATCAGTCTCTTTTGAAAGCTGTATGCTTCAGGGGGGCAGGAGTTACCATTTTTCAGTTTTTCTTCTTTCAAAAATTTACCAGACAGGTTAGTTTGCCCACCAGTCTGCGTTCACCACAGGGCATAAGTTGAAGTATAAATTGGCACAAACACAGTAGGTTAGCTTTAGCTTCTTGTTCGATGTAAAAGCTGCTTTTTTTTTTGAGGGGAAGTGAATGGTAAAACTGAAAGACCTTTGTAACTTCAGTCTTGCAGGTTGCTTTTTCTCTTCCAATTTCTCATTATTTTTATTCTTCCAATACTTTATCTTCTTTTGTATCTCAGCACAGATGAAATTTAATGTTTAGGTGGAGCATTTCTTCATTTCATAATCTGAAATGTGGCAGTAAGGTGTTTTCCTTCAAAATAGTAGTTTGCCACACTGTCATTTTCATACCTGCTACCTACACTACCTTAAGCAGAAAGAAGTGGTGAGGAATTTACTATGTCCCTGCTAACCCAAAGATGTTAGGATTAAGGTGCAGTTCAGTATTACAGCTAAGTCTGCCAAATGGCTAGTTACCATCTGTGACAAAAGTGCAGTCATGCTTTTGCTCTCTTCCCTGCCTCTCCTGCAGTGCATGTTCTGGTTGTTTCCCTTGTTGTTGATTTGGGGACTGAAATGTTAAAAAAAAATTTACTTTCTTGGGGAAGGACTGGAGTTTCCACTACATGGAATTTTCTTGGCATGCCATGATATTGCGCACCAGAGGTGCTGGGAACACAGTGGGAAGAAGAAAGCAGCAGCTAGCCTTTAAATCAATTTATCAGTAATGTCAAACAGAGACGTGTGCACTTGTGCTCTTTCCTTTTTTTTCTTATTACTCCGTCATCTGCCTTTTTCAGGTATCCGTCAACTCCAGCTTATCCTTTTGAAGGTTGCCTTGATCTTGGGAATAGAGATCCATGTCAATGTGGAATTTCAGGGGCTTGTTTACCCTCCGGAGGATCAGGAAAATGAAAGCAAGTAGCATTGAAATGGGTAGTAGAGAAAGGGGAAGTTACAGTAGGGTACGCAGACTCCCACTCCTTAATGCTGCATATGACTCTTCAGTCCTTTCCTCATGTTACATTAATGAGAGTAATCTTCAATACACTTTGCTTGAGTTTTTAATAGGTTTTAATCTTTCTAGTAAAACAAAATCACCTGAATTACTAAGCAGAAATAATCCAAAACACCGTAGATTCTAATTTCTCCTAACATATTTAAGCCTATTACACTTAGAAAATATCTTTTTACTACAACTCCTTTCTTTGCATTCACTGAGGATATTTATATCAGTGAATAATCTTTGTTATGCTCTTTGCATCTTTGTGAAACCCGCTGTTCAATTGCCATGGGAGATGGTAGCTTACATGTCTTTTAGCATCCTATTAATTGAATAAATAGTAGAGAACTTTTGGAGGTTTTAGTGATCCTTAAAGGTAATAATCGGGGAGGGTTTATTGGGGTTGTCTCTGCCTAGCATAGTGCATTCTCTGATTCACACAGAATGGCTATGCAAGTCAGCAATAGCCCTGACAACAATATAGCTATCCTGCAGTGTATCTTTATTGACCATCGGAGAAAGGGATGATGGATAGTAAGAAGTATTTTTATATATTTGTTCTACTATGTGCACTGTTTGTGTTGTCATTAACCTGGAATTTATCGACAGGAATAGGTTGGCGTGCATTGGTCCATCCAAAAACCCATCCAGTATCAGAGTATGAATTTGAAGTAATCATTGGAGGGGATGGCAGGAGGAACACCTTAGAAGGTAACGGTGTGTCCATAATTCACTTTAAAATAGAACAAATTCTTAAATTAGTTAGAGTAGATATGAACAAAAATTGCTTCAAAATCCCGATCAGAATCTGGAAAGACATTTGACTAGTAAAAGGGAAATTAAAAGTCCATGTAGAAATCCATTTTTATCAAAGACACCTGGGTCATCTTTTTCCTCTTCCTATCCACCAGCAAAAGAATCAGGTATTTGACCTGAATAATTTTTCCCAGATTTTTTCTTTAGCTGAGTAGTGTTATAGCTCTTAATTTTGGAACTAGGATTTGAAGTGTTGAGTATTCTTCTGTGTAGTATAGAATTGTATCTAATATTTTTGATGTAAGTTGCAGTTTTGGGGAAAGAGATAAGAAAGAGAAGGGAGCTTTTTCCCTAAACAAGAGCTTTTATTTTTCTGATGAAGCAATTGTTACTTTCTCAGTGGAGGAGTTTGTAATACATCAGATCCAGTCTCTCCTTTATTTTGTGAGGGCACCTGTCTATGGCATGCTGGGCCTTCTCTGAAGCTATGCTCTATTTTTCAGTGTTACTACTTTATCTTTCCCACAGGGTTTCGCCGAAAAGAGTTCCGTGGTAAACTAGCGATTGCTATCACAGCAAACTTCATCAATCGCAACACCACAGCTGAAGCCAAAGTAGAAGAGATCAGTGGTGTGGCGTTCATATTCAACCAGAAGTTCTTCCAGGATTTACGAGAAGCCACAGGTTTGTCAGCAATTACCAAATTTCCAATGAAAACTATTTGTCTTTATTGCTACAACTTTGTAACACAGGTATCACGTTTGAACAATAAACAAATGTTTTGTGCAAGGAAGTCAGTCATTGCTGTCTCTCTTTGAAATCTCACTTCCCTCATTTTTACAGCTGTTCTATACATCTGTACAAAGCAGATGTGTGCCATTCAGATGTGTGTCATTTTGTTTAGAAGTGGAGAACTTATTTCCCTGAGGGTTTTCAGGAAATGTGAGCTGCTCATAAGAAAAGCGTGAATCCCGAGTTCAGCTTCCTGCACTCCACATCTGAATAGAAACCTTAGTGTGATGATAAATATATTTTTGAAAAGAGGTAGCTATATACAGGTGAAATGCTCTGTTTGTGGTTTTGTTGAAGATGCAATTTTTAAACTCATCAAAAGCATGGGAGGAAGCTGCTTGGCATTCTCTCTAAGGTTTTCTAACCACGCAGTTTCAATTTACTTTCTTCCAGTAGAGCTCACATGTTGCACGTAATGTGTAATTTGTTCCTTCACTATCGTGTCTTTTGTTCTGTCACAAGGTATTGACTTGGAGAACATCGTCTACTATAAAGATGATACACACTACTTTGTCATGACTGCCAAAAAACAGAGCCTGCTGGAAAAAGGTGTAATACGGCATGTGGGTATTAACTTTTATGTATTCTCTATATACTAAGATTTTGGGCCAACTTGGTTTTAGTATGCTGAAAGAAGGGAAACACACTCTTCTTTCACCACATAATGTTTTTATACAGGTGTATTTTAGAACACAAACATATGTGGTTAATGCCCTTCTGAAGTATTTTCAGCTATCAGAAGAGTGTTATAAGATCTGCCCTGTCTAAATCTTTATCCTTTTGACAGTTTGAGTGTTTTATTCACGTTAAGATAAAATATGCTTAAAGAATCTTTGGTGGCTTATTTGAGCTTCCCTCATTTTATGAAAATGAAAAAGCAGGGAGAGAAGAAAGTCTTGGAAATTTACCTCTGTCTTATTCTGACAAAAGCAGATTTAAAAGTAGTTTGGCCACAAATGGATACATAAGGATTGAGGTCTTGTGCCTTTTGTGTGAAGAGAAATGCTCAGAAGTTTCTTGGCCATTTCACGCTCAGAAATGACAGTAGGACTAATGGCTGTTTGCAATAAAAGACTTACAAATTTTTCATTAGAATCATAAACATTGTTAGGAATGTAAGAATTAAAAGGCAAACCTCTGTCAGTGGATTTGTAGAAATTTTAATGCCAGCAATTGTATATGCCAGTCTTAAAATAACCGTATAGATTTGGCTGTTTAACTTTTACTTGTCTCTCTTTGGCAGGATTATGCTGATACGGAGTTATTACTCTCTCGGGAGAATGTGGACCAGGAGGCTTTGCTAAACTATGCCAGAGAAGCAGCTGACTTCTCCACTAATCAGCAGCTGCCATCACTAGACTTCGCCATCAATCACTACGGGCAGCCAGATGTGGCAATGTTTGACTTCACGTGCATGTACGCATCAGAGAATGCAGCTCTGGTGCGAGAGCAGAATGGCCACCAGTTACTTGTGGCACTGGTTGGGGACAGTCTCTTAGAGGTTTGTGTTTTAAACTTATCGTGTGTAAACAGTGAATTGAAGCGTAAGCACAAACCATTGCACCCATCATTGAAATATGTGCTGCCTATAAGACAGTTATTATGAGGAGCACTGCTGTTTGTTACATAATAAAGTGGGAGGTTTGAAGGAAGGGTAGGCATGTTGGGAAAACAGAATATTTAGGATGGTAATGATCATGCTTAAGAAAATAAGTGCAGAGATTTTTCTGAAGTTATATCTTGTCCATGTGCTTCTTATTGGGACAATTATATTTGCTATTGGAACCTACTCCAGGCTTGTTAATAATTAGCATTTTGTAGTTTGTTAAAAAGTACAGTAAGCTCTTAAGGCACTCCAGGCTATGAATTGTTGTTGGAAATAGAGGAGCGTTTAGCTTTGGGGGAGCTCATGGACAATTCACCATGCATCTGGCTTCCTCTAGCCCAGTGGGAGTAGAGCTTCAAGCTAATTGCTAAGCTATAATTTCCCAGGAGATTACCCTCTGACTATATTCTTGATATTGGTTTAAAATTTTCCCTAACTGATGCTTTTCCTTTCTGTTCTTCTTTTTGGAAACTATTATGTTAGCCATTTTGGCCAATGGGAACTGGAATAGCCAGGGGATTTTTGGCTGCAATGGACTCTGCTTGGATGGTACGAAGTTGGTCACTCGGAGCAAGTCCTTTGGAAGTTCTTGCGGAGAGGTAGTAGAAAAAATGCTTACACTTTCAGTTCTAATCTAATCCTCCAACATCTCACCATTCATTCCAATTCCTTCTAGTACAAGTATATAGACGAAGTAGGAGACACAGATTCTCACTGTTTTTAGAGGGTGCTTGTGGCTATAATTAAATTGAAGAAAAATTTCTGAAGGAGCTGATAAGCTGAAGGATATTTATAGAGGAATAAGAAATGTTGCAGCTGTTCTTGGTCCTAGTTTTACAAAGCTTTTCTTGGTGCTTATTGGTATTACATGGAGAAAGTGAGCCTGACTTACTGTCACAAGCCTTGCAGTAACAAACCAGGTGAAGATATAGTTGCCTTTGAAGTACCAGAGACAAAAATTTTTGCCATTCCATATTATCTTGTAAATATCTTTTATAATTTTCTCTTAAAGAAGCTATGACCTGTTTTTATTTCACATAATTGGTTACTCTTTTTCCATATAAGCCAAACAACATCTTGTCTTTTTTGGTTTCTTGGGAGTATCATGTTCTTGTTGAGACTTGTTTTGGTAACTGAAGGTGATCTCTCAGAGTCAGAACTTGAGTCATTAAAAGATAGAGTAAGTAACAGCAATGGCTGATAGAACCTATTTTAAACTTAAACAACTGAGGCTTCTGACTATTAGGAACTGCAGTATAATTTTTAAAATTTATAAATGGCAAAATGGATATTCAATATTCTACTTTTTTGAATTTAAAAAAAATGGTGAAGATAATCATGTTGCACTTGGAGCCAGACTTCCATCACCTTTCCATTAGACATTTGCAGACAGCAATAGAATCTCCCCTGAGCCTTCTCTTCTGCAGGCTGACCAAATCCAGTTTCCTTGGCCTCCCCTCACAGGCCGAGTGCTCCAGTCCCCCTGGTGGCCCTCTTCCTGAGTCACTTCAGAGTGTCAATGTCTTTCTCATACTGGGGAACCCTTTTAGTTTTAGTTATGGTCAATGTATTGTTTTCTTCCTTCCTTTTGATATCTGTAGTTGTATTAAATTGCAGATTTTAATATACTTAGATGGAATGTTAGCTATTCACATTTTCTCTCTTCAGAATTGACTTAGCAGTGTTAATAGTGATGCATCTTTTTTAAAAAAAAAAATCACTTTTTTTTTTTTCCCCAAGGGAAAGCATTTATAGGCTACTGCCTCAGACCACCCCTGAGAATGTGAGTAAAAACTTCAGCCATTATAGCATTGATCCAGCCACCCGGTATCCCAATATCAATGTCAACTTCTTGCGGCCACAGCAGGTAACTAAACAAATGGTGCTTCTCAATATTTGTAATCTGCATTGTCTTTTCTTAGGTGAAACTATGCTAACGTTTTGGGAACAAATAATGACCCGACTGTGGCAGTATAACTTGGAAGCAGTGAAATGTAGATATATCAGTCAAGAGTTAACCTCTGTACTTTACCAAATTCCTGTTTTATCTAGAGTTTAGGAGTTGTAAAAATGCGCTTTTAAATCAGTTGTATTTTTTGTTTTGACAGTTCTAACCATGCTGTAATGATACTTGAAATCTATAAACTTGTGTGTCTGTGCATGCATTTTCTTTGTAGTAGCTTAGTATACCAGTTTAGCATTGCAATTTGGCATCCACTGAGCAGCAGCTGTCATCTAGATGGTTCAGCACTGACAAGTTGTCCCTTATTCTGGAGTTTTTGAGATAGAGATTTCTGCTACATAAGAATAGTCATCTTCGTTCTTTTGCCTTGGGATGACTCCATCTTGTCTTCCTGCTCTTTCTTTATGGATGTTATGTGCATAGCATGTCAGTCATTTTTTATTTTTTTGGATCATTTTAGGTACGCCACCTATATAATACAGGAGACTTGAAAGACATTCACCTGGAAATAGAGAACTTTGTGAACTCCAGGACACCAAAGCTGACTCGGAACGGTAGGCCTTGTTACTGCTTCATTCCTTGTGGTATTCTGGAGCTGGATTAGTGCAGGTCATATAGAGCAATGGGGCACTAGTGTGTTGTTTAGACAGCCTCTTTTGCTGTAGTAAAAGTATCCAGCAATTGTTTTGTCAACAGTCTGATTTTTTCCAATCTTTCAAGTTTCAATTAACATGCAAATATATTTTTGTCTGCCTAATTTCCTTGCTGTATAATGGTGTAATATTTCTAGAGCACATTTCCTTATACAAGCATTTCTTTTCACCTCCTTTATCCTATAAGAATGTCCTTACTTAGAGTGCAGAAGGCTAGCCTGAATTCACTCTTCATGTTCATGCTTTTCTTTACGTAATCTCATCTCCTAGCTTAACTAAATGAAACCTCACTTTACTTGTGTTACTCTGAAAGCCTTGTGATAAGCATTTTGGTATCTGTCTACTTGTCCTGTACCCTAAGGGGTGTGTTGAACTTCTCCATTTGCACACCTTGCCTTTGAAAGTCCAGATAGTGTTTGTGGTCTCTCTGAATGGTGCTTTGCTGCTGAGCCTCCTTTCACTGCTTAATAGCTATGTAGTCTTTGGATTTGTTCTTTGGCCTGCAACCATGTCCCTTTAGGCTGTAATCTTGTCAGATCTTGCAGTAAGGCAAGGTCAAAACAGGTCAGTACTTCTAATGGAAAGCTTTCAACAGAAAAGAAAAAGTTGCAAAAGTACATTTGTAATTCTTCTATTAGAAATAGTGTATCTGGGCTTTAGAGAGCATTGTCTAACTGTATATCCTTTTGATAATATTTAAAACAAGCTTTTGTAACTGCTTTATAATTCCTGGGGCTCTTTTACAAGGGCTAGGGTGAAATGTCTGGCAAGTTATAACTTATATCATTACTTTTTAGCACATGAAAAATCCTTTCTTGGATCTAAAATAGTTATGATAGTCTTTAAAAAAAAATGTGTCCTTTGTTGCCCATTTTAGAAGGAGCTTATTGTTTACATGAAGGTTTTATTTGTCGATTCATATTTTTTATTATGTAGTTAGAATTCATGAAAGAGATTTAGTGTATTTCTACTTAACAACATGATCTCTTACAGAGTCTGTAGCTCGCTCTAGCAAATTGCTCAGCTGGTGCCAGAGGCAGACAGATGGATATGCTGGTGTAAATGTTACAGATCTCACGATGTCATGGAAAAGTGGCTTAGCTTTGTGTGCCATTATCCACAGATACCGTCCAGACTTAATGTAAGTAACTGGCTCTTTTGAAGATCTGGGAAGGGCAGAACATTAGTTATACTTTGAGCTAATACTATTGAGAGTGAGGCAATGCATTTGTGACTTATGAAGAAATAGATTGAGATGAAGTCAATTAAGCTTGATAGAAGCTAATGTACAGTGATTCACCAGCAGAGTGGAAGGTCATAATAGCTTGATGAATATGAAGATAGATGTGTTGTCATTTTCTTTTCTGGATGATTTGACGGAATTAAACTTCAAATTGGTACTGGCTGGAATGCATTATTGTCAAACAGCTCTTCCCTGTGAAATTAGTCAGGAATAGTTGATAGCTTCAGTTAAATTTCTTGTGAACAAGTCTCTACACGGGCCTTTATAATCTCCTGTTTGACAGTAACTTTTAAAAAACTTTAAGGCTGCCTGTTATAGAAGTAGTGACTCACTGTCTGAATGTTGCTGTTTGTAAACTAGCATGTTGGTTGGATAAAAGAGAGGCTTTCCTCTTACGCTATATATTGAATAAAGCAGTGCCCCCACTCTAAAATGGGAAAACACTGGCTGGCAGAAGTACTAGTAGCAAAGACTCTGGTAGTTTAATTGAAATCTGAAATGACTTCAACTTTCCAAAGGGACATTAGAAACAACAAATGCTAGAGCGGTAATTAAAGGCATAATCCAGTATAAAGCGTGCTAAAGAATTGTGTGGTTATTCCCTTCCGTGCACTGAATTGCTTTTCTATCAGTGTACTCAAGTTAACTAAGCTACTCTGTTTAATAGCTACATGACTTATGAAGGGTTCAAATGAAAGTATTCTATACTATATTGCTTTTCAGATAGTTCGTTTAACTCTCCACAAGCTATTTAACTTTATAGAGAGTTTTAGCTTTATATATAGTTCTACAAGTTTTGGAAAAAACTAGTAGAACAAAATTAGGGCTCGGACAAGAAAAATGGGGACAAAAGGAAAGGCTTCATTTAGTTCCAAGCACACAGAAGATTTTACATAGGGGAAAGAAGTACAGTCTTGCAGCAAAGGAGGAAGTGAAGATGTATTTCAGGGGATAATCAAGTTCTTAAGAAGAAAAAAATAGGTTTGTTGGAGGAGCAACAAATGAAAAAGGAGTAAGTTTGAGTCATGTTCATCATAACTAAATAGCATCAACTCTTTGATACAAAAAGTATGTAAGTAAGTAAATTTGAGAGATTTCAGAAAAAACTGGAGATGGATCCCTGATTTCTTTCAGAAGACTGGTTTCCACTTGATTCAGTGCATGCCCTCTTCCTGCCCTTTGCAGAGACTTTGATTCTTTGGATGAACACAATGTGGAGAAGAATAACCAGCTGGCCTTTGACATTGCTGAAAAAGAGTTTGGAATATCTCCCATTATGACTGGAAAGGAAATGGCATCTGTTGGAGAACCAGATAAACTGTCGATGGTGATGTACCTCACGCAGTTCTATGAGATGTTCAAAGACACCATCCCCTCTTGTGGTAAGGAGTTTGGGACAGGTCTATGAGATTTAAAGACAGCTGCAGAATGAATATGTGCTTCAGTTATCTTCATGCTTCTTCCACATGAGCTTATACTAGTCAGTCACTAACTTTACATTACAAAAAGTTGCCTTCTTATTGGTATTTATAAAGACCATGTTAACAGCATCAGGAGCAAAAAGAGGAGTTAATAAATACGAAGTAATGTCCTCAAAAGTTTAAACTCACTTCAGCACTATTAGACAACTTCTCTGCTCTCTTGCTATTATTAGGGGTTCATTTGTCTTCACTATTGTGAGATGCCTTGCTAGTTGTATAGTAGGTAATTTCAAAACACTGGCCAAGTTTTATATCTATTGTTTGCCATCCATGAGTGGTGGGAGTAACTCCAGGCCAATGTGAGGCAGGAATTAAAGATATTTGATTAGAACTGTAGGATGTAATTGCCTAACATAAGTGAATATTGCCCATCTCTATGTCTTAATAATGCAGTAGCTTTTCTTTATTATCAATGATCTTAATTCATATCCTAAGATATATCTGATTCGGGTCTGTAATTCTGGTGAAAAAAAAAAAGTGTGTTTAATAGCCTTTTAAAAATATAATGTGTATTGGTTAGGTATTATTTCCAAAACTCTGAACTCTTTTTACTAATACTGATGCTCATGGTGCTCTTCAAATATGAAAGTAAATACAGTATTCTGCGTGGTTATAAAGCCTAGAAGGAGAATTGATTTTGGCAAAATGAAGAAAGCAGCTTAGCTGAGAAAGCTATTCATTCGGGACTCTCTACAAACATTTTGTGCAGAGTGTTTAAGGAGAAGAGTGGTATGTTAGAAAATCAGTGAGTCCTTCAGCTGTGTATTTAATAATAGCACTGCAGAAATAATTTCTTGGCATTCCCTTGTCCTACCTGTTTTTTCTAACAGATAGTGTGGACCTGAATGCAGAAGAAAAAGCTGCCCTAATTGCCAGTACCAAATCTCCTATCTCTTTTCTCAGTAAACTGGGACAAAGCATCTCTCGGAAACGTACTCCAAAGGTAACCATACCACAGTCCTGATACTACTTGTGTCTGTTAGGCTGCTGTCCAAGTAGCTGGTACTAGACATGGATGTGTCTGTCTGCTATGTATCTACAAAAGACCATGTGTTCATCAGCTCTTGGCATGAGACAGTACGTGACCTTTATAACTGCAGAATTACATTGGTAATATGCACTCTCAATTAGTGGTATATTTTGGTCTTAAAATCCTAGCTTTTTGGTAGAATGTGGGGATATACTTCGTATTGGAACATAACTGGTTGCTCAGTTCCCAGTTTGTTGAAAGTGTTGAAGAATGTCAGATAGAGTTTGCAATATGAAGGCAAGAAATCCCTAAGGAGGATGGACACGGGGACACACACACACACAAAAGCCCTTTCCTTAAACAGATGGGGAATGACCTAGAGAATTAATCGGTTGTATTACAAAGCTTATTTAAGTGTACTTACGACATTTGTCTCAGGCCAGAAAGGTATGAGAATCCTTATTTTTGTTTTCTTTCCTTCTCCCTCCGTTTTCAGGACAAAAAAGAAAAGGAACTGGATGGTGCAGGAAAGAGGAGGAAAACCAGCCAATCTGAGGATGTAAGTATTACAGTGAGGAAGGTGTCACAGAGAAAAACATATGTGGTACGTTCCTTGTTCCCACTTCAGTCCTTTCATTTTCTATATCCAGACAGGGCTTATGTGAAAATTTCTAAATTAAAATTAATTCTTCTTCAGAGGTTATACTTTATTGTATTTATAGAGGAAATATTTACTGATGCTTATGAAAGAAGAGTACACTACAAATGAAATATTGCAGTTCCCCCATATTCTATTTTTATTGCAATTTACTTTGATTTGATGAGTGCACCAAGAATAAAACTTCATTAGTAAAATCATGCAGTGGAGTCAGAGGTTTCATTCATAGTTGAACTGTAGTCTCAGGTCAAAAGGCATACATACCTCCATACATACATGCTCCACAAGGTAGTCCTTCAGATCAAGTGCTTATAGCCAAATAATTACAAGTGGGCTATAATTTAGTACTTGGAATTGTCAGTGAGGGTTGAAGATAGCCCTTTGCTTTACGTCAGTAGATTCATGAGAGTGTTTGAACTGTGGTCTCTTTGGTAGTTAAGTGTATCAAGTAAGGTTAGAAAGATAGTTTGTCAGAACTTTTGATGGCATGCCACAGAAATTTAAAATGTGAGCTTGCAAATGCAGACTAATAGATTTGTTTTCTACAGTGTTAGAAACTTACTACAGCAAAGGAGAAGAGAGGAAAAGGTGATCTGGATGTATCTATTAAATTTTGATCTCACTGATTGGTAGGAGGATGTCCCTCGAAACTACAGAGAAGAAAGACCTACATTAGTGAGTGCCCTGACAGAGAGGAGAATTGATGCTGCCATCGGGAATCAGAACAAAGTCAAGTCCATGGCAACCCAGCTACTGGCCAAGTTTGAGGAGAATGCACCAGTGCAGTCCTCAACCTTACGAAGACAGGTAGGTTATGGTTAATAAAACCCTGTATTTTGGAATCGTGGCAGAAAATCATGAGTCACAGAATCATAGAATCACAGAATCCTTTAGGTTGGAAGAGACCTTCAAGATCACCTAGTCCAACCTACGACCTAACACTAACAAGCCCTCCACTAGACCATGTCACTAAGCTCTACATCTAAACGTCTTTTAAATACCTCCAGGGATGGTGACTCAACCACTTCCCTGGGCAGCCTGTTCCAATGTCTAACTACCCTTTCAGTAAAGAAATTTTTCCTAATATCCAACCTAAACCTCCCCTGTCGCAACTTTAGCCCATTCCCCCTCCTATCACCGGACACATGGGAGAAGAGACCAATCCCCACCTCGCTACAGCCTCCTTTAAGGTACCTGTAGAGAGTGATAAGGTCGCCTCTGAGCCTCCTCTTCTCCAGGCTAAACAACCCCAGCTCCCTCAGCCGCTCCTCGTAGGACTTGTTCTCCAGACCCCTCACCAGCTTCGTTGCCCTTCTTTGGAGTCATAACATGGATTCCTCAAGTCTGGATGCTAGTGCTCTTGTACTTCAAAGGCTCTCCTAGGGAAGAATGAAGGTTACTCAAAAGAGAAAAAACTTACATTTAGGAGAACGGGATGGAGAACTTCCTAATGAAAGTCTACTTTACTGTTACTGCCAGTATTATGTAATCTCTTTAATCTCTTTCAAAAACATCTTACCAGCGATTAGGTTTCTTGTATAACTACTTTTGCTGTTGAAAAACTTTCAGGAACATCCCATTTCTAACCACCAAGAACTATCTCTTAATTTCTGATTAGAACATTTTCATGCCAGGTTATATGTTTGTTCTTGTGAACCGTGATTAAGTTTTTTATCTTTATGTAAGCACAGCAGATAAATGCCTGGGAGTTTCATTGCAATCAGGATATTTATATCATTTTAAGTGAGGCTTCCTGACAACTGCTGGTTATTCAGGATGTTATCTGAACTACTGCAACTTCAGGGTACTCATCTTTGAATAGATGCTGAGTCACTTCAAGATACTGCTAACAGTGTAGTGTCAGCAGTATAAAGCTCAGTATGGTTTAAGTGCCCGAGTTCTTGCTCTGCTGCATAGGCTATCTTCATAGCTTGTGCCAAACTCTTTGCTACCATGGTCAGATTGTGAATGGCACCTTACCTAGCTACTTTAAATCTAGTAAAGGTATATGTATGCTTCGTGGCACAGTGGTGTTAGTAACATAGCATAATCTCAAAATGGTGACATTTATCCTACTGTTTACCAGTCAAATGTTTCCTCAGCTACTGCAAATTGGCTGGTATAACCAGGTTGAATTGAAGAAACGATGAAAATAAAGGAAAGGTCCAAAAAATGTGCAGTTTCCCATTTTTTGATGTCTTTTCTTTTTTTATGTATGACTTGCTAAATGAATTCTCCTCTACCCTATTTTTTTTTCTTAAATGTTTGTCTGTCTGATTCTGTCTCCCATTCCTTTGGCTTTCTTTGAGTTTCCTTTGCTATTTTATCATCCCTACTTGGTCCCAACTCAATTTCCCTACAACCTGCATGCAGCAACCTGTCCTGCCTTATCAAGAACGTGTTCACAACCAGCCGTCCAGCAGACGAGAGCAGGGCCGTCTAGCTCCCATTCCCCAGTGGAAACAGGTAAAGAATTTGATTATGAATATGATGTGTTGCCTGCACCCAACTAGCTAACCAACCAGCTATCACTATCCTGTTTTTAAACCAATCCTTTTCCAGCAAAACCGATCCTTTTTAATGCGTGAGTCCATTATTTTAAATAGTTTACCTTAAAATGAATAAAATTAAAGTCTGCCTTTGGTAATAATGCATGGTTTAATGTTTCAAGAGGCCGTAGTCAAATTTCCCCTGTTGTCTTATGCTGGTTTCTGCTTACTAGGGCTTCAGTGGATGTTTCATCAGAAACCTTGCCAACAGATGCAACGTTGTGTTGTCTGGGGTATTTCTAGATTATTCTCTTAGAAAACAATAGAGAATATATAGGCAATTATCGCAGCCAATGAGGTTAAAGGTGTCATGCCATCTGTGGTATTAAAGCTCTTCATTGGTATAAAAAGTAAAACTGATTATCAGTTTTGCTATTCATGTGAAATCTTACATGTTCTGCGGTTAGAAGAGGCTTTTCAGTTACTGTGGTTTCCCTTTCTCTGTGACAAACCTAGCTTTCCTTGTGACCTTCTCACCTTCATTGCATTGCAGATTCCTGTAATACTGTGGATTAAGTAAATTTTAGATTTTTTGCCACACAGAGTGACAGAATAGGGATCAACAGAAGAAAAATCTGTAGGTATCGTGTTTTATTTTCTCTCTTGTGTGTTTTAGACTGTTGTCATTACTGGTATTTTTCTTTCAGCAATGTACTTCAAAAGCAAGGCTCGTGACAATCAATCTTTTCAGGCAGACAGAGATAGTTGTCTCACTGGCTTCCTCTGCTTCCTCTCTTTCCCTTTGCAAATCACCTCCTCTTGTTTCTGAGAGTGCTGAGATATATTTTTCTAGCAGCCATAATTTACAGGAACATCTGTTTCTTTCTGGTTACAGTTTAATCAGAGCATACTTTTGGAGTCAAGAGGAAGAAGTTTGGAAGTTCACTTTTTTGCATGTTTATGGGCTCATGGTCATCTTTATGCTCAAGGTATTCAACACAAGTAGTGCTTCATGTCATGACCAGTGCCATGATCTAGAAGATTTCTCTCCAAAGAAGAAGACCCAAACCAGGGGAATTGTTGTCAGTAGGACTGTCAGTAGAGTCTTAAAAAAGTCAATATTATGTTTAGGTTTCCTGACTCATTGTTTGTTCTTCTACCTTCTCATCAAAATCTTCTTTATAAGCTAATGACTACTTTCAGGTGGATACTCCTCATCCATGACTAAGACAGATTTTAGTTTTTAAGAATACTTCCAGGTATAGTGAAGAACCCAAAGAAGTGATGCAGAAGAAGTATATATGGCTGTACAAAATCAGGTCAGTTGATGAGCACTGCTTATGTTACCCTCCACCCTGGACAAAAAAAAAAAAAAGGAAAATTGGATTGCATTGGTTGTCTTTCTCAGCTCAGAAGGATGAAGATTTGTGATTCAGTACCTGGAGAAGATCCCATCCCTGCAGCTTTGAGATTTGTATTTGAACCTGCTATTGAAACTTTATGAAGGCTTTATAATCAAGCCTTTATGGTGAAACACAGAAGTTCTTACTGTCTTCCTTTTGTAATTGATCAAAAAAAGACAAACTTCTGTTTCCTGCATTTATGATGAGGATTTTCTCCTCAGCAGAGAGCAGTTTGTTCTTGTTTTTGTTCTTGTTTTGCCAGCACTACAAAATTTATTAAAAAAGAGAGAAAAAGTCCTTCTGGTCTCCCTCAACATTGGTAGCATCTCCATGTAGGCAGCAATGTAGGTCAGATCTCTGAAAAAACTTTTTTGAACAATTTTACTTTCAGAGGACTTAGTATTTTTTTATTCAATGGTGACATTGACAGCTGTCTGTGGGTACAGATTGCTCAAGATTGCTCTGGAAGTATTTGTTTGATCTTTCTTTGATGAGCTTTACTGTGTCAACAGAAGATGGTTGGTTCTTGGGTCCAGATTTCGTGCTGGATTTTGCAGTGCTTTTCATCTGACAATGAAATGGAGAAGAATAAAAGTGGGTCTCAAAGATGCATAATATGCAGAGTACATTAGGGTCAAAGAAACAGTTTATATGGTCCCTATTCCAAAGGTTCCTTAGGACTTGCATGGGGAAATAGAGAACATCAATTGTCTTCATGTAAAAATTAATTGGGAGTATATAGAACCATTTATTCTGGACTGATCAGAGATCAGCTGAGGCTGGAAGCTATCCACTGACCCAAGCAGCCAGGTTTTGTCAAGCTTGGACAGAAATCCATCCTGCAGGAAGTTGTTGCTGAACCAGTGCTTCAGCTGACTGCTGAGATTCTTAATTCTGTTTGCTTAGGCACATGGAATTTAACAGCTGTGAGACTGTGTGTTATTTCAGTACTAAAACAGCTTTCTACAGTGACATTAGGCACTAGCTACAAAGTTATTTCCTGGGACACAGATCACCAGCAGTGGAGTTGGGGCTGGGTACCGGTCCATGTTGTTGGAGATGCTTGTAAAGGAGTAGTATGGCTCCTGACAAGGTCTTCAGCAGGGATCTGTGTTTGCTGGTAAGAGCTGCTCATGAAGGTATGGGAAAGGGTTCTGTTGTTTGGCACAGGTGTCAGAGTTCACAAGCAGAATCTTCTGTCAGTGACTCTGTATAAGATATATCACATAACAAAAGCAGTTTCTAAAGGGGACAAAGTGGTGACCTGCTTTTGAAGAAAACAACAAGTTGCCTAATATTCTTGCCCACAGGCAGAGCTGTTGAGGTCCTCAGGTGTTCTTGGGAGAAGGACAGTTTTCTGTCTTGTGATTGATAGCTTTGGTCCTGCATCTTGGAAGCTGCATGGAAGAGGAAAGTGTACTGCAAAAGCAGGAAGAGAGAAATATAGGGGAGAAACTGGATGGTTGTGAAGGAGGTGGTCTGGGTTGGACCACCGGTTTTGATGGAGAATTTACATCTGTCTTAGGCTACAACCTGCCATTGCCTGTCAGATGAACTTCCTTAGCTGTCCTTGCTTATCAGTGTAAGTCTAGAGTCTTGCTTTGCCCTGGAGTTGAAAGAGTTATCAGGCCAATAGTTTCAATCAGTTTATAATGCAGAGTATCTCTGTGTCTGTTGTAGAGGTGGAGTAGAGATGACTTGGTATGACAGAATTCCTAGGAAGAGTGAAGTCCTGACAGAATCTGTTCTGAAGTGGTTTTTACTTTCATGACAAGACCTTCTTGCTATCTCTCTTGCAAAGGGAAAACCTTGAAAGGATCAAGCAGGTTAAAAACCTCAATCTGTTGTTGTCAGCATTCAATGTGGCCTGCATTTTCCTCATGAATTGGATTGCAATGTTTGCTTTGTTGAACTACACTTTGAGAATGTTGATCTATGTTGTCAAAACTGGATTCATGCTATTATGAACACCTCAGCAGCAGCTGGTAATGCATGAAGATAATGTTTGTATATGTGCACAGTAGAAATATGTGTATTTTTTCATGTGATCATAATATCTCCTAAAAAAGCTGGGTTGCATTTTATGGTGTGGTGGTTAATCTCAAATTAACTCCTGGTTGTGCAAAAACATCTTCCACGTTGCATTCCATTGCTTTCCATTTTTGCTGCTTTTGGGAAAGAGCATCTCATCAGGGATCATGAAACTATTGGAAAGCCATGTAGTCTATCCAGAAGAGTATCCGACTGTTTGGGTATGGTATGGGAGACTAGCTCTTTAAACTGAATTTTATACTGGATTTCCAGACTCTGAGCTTATGGTCTTCAGTATTTTTCTGCCATAGTTTCATAGTCTCCTAACAACAAGAAGGTATGCATGTAATGCAAAAGCTTAAATCACTGATGTGTACAAAGATGCTTGTAAGATAGAGATCACATGTTGTGCAGTGTAAATCTCTTCTGCCTCTGAATGTCTGATGCTTTTTCTTTTGAGATGGTTCCCTGAAATGTGATAAAAATGCCTCAGTAAACACCCTTCTCAGTAATTCTGTTGGAATTGTGATTTTTGAAGATACGTAAGGAATGATATGACCACAGTCAGCTGGAGCTGAAATCTCAATGGAAGAGAACTTACAATACCAAAGATTTCTGCAACTATTGTTTTTCCCACTTAATTTCTCATTTAAATATGTTGATATGTCTTTCTTTCCTCATTCCTGTAGCCATCTTTGCATGCTTAGAAAAGCATCCTACTGGATGGACTGAACATGTACTTCATATACCTATACAATGTTATATTCTATGATCTGCAATGGAAAATTACACAAGTTGGTGAATATACTGAAATTGAAATGCAAACTAGGCCATGGTCAGATGACAGTCCATGAACAGCTGTAGTGGTTGAAAATGTTACCACCCTTTCTGCTAGAGATTAGTGCCTTCACAGCTGAGCCTTTTGAAACAGCATATAAATGCTCCTCATCCACTTCACTGCAAAGTCATGTGGCTTAGTTTAAGCTGCTTGTAGCATCTGTTTGAATTAGAGTTGACTTTTTGCTGAAGGGGAAGAGAACACCCAAATAGATGTTAGTGCCAGTTCAGCTGTCAGGACCATAATGAACATCTGTAGTATCTTTAAACAGCACGCTGTTTCTTTGGAGGCTGTCTTAACAGTGGCTCTGGATACACACGCTTTTTTTTTTTTTTTTTGCAGTGCAACAGTTTCCAGATATGCTCTGGTGAAAAGAAAGGGAAAAACTAGGCAGAAGATACATTAAGTATCTAGAAATGGTGGAGAAAAGACTGTACATAGCTGGGGCATAAAGAACTGACAAGGCATGTTCTTTTGGTATATAAAAATGAGGACATATATGCATTGTGTAGTATTCAGTTTATTCAGTATGTCTACATATTGCCTTTAAAGCAGCTGTATTTCTGTTCTAGTAGAATAGCAAAGTACAGTTTAACTTGCCTGAGATGGTTTAATATCTGTGAGGTAGAGAAGCTGAGAACAGAATACTGTGACTTGAGCTGTATTGCTAATAAGCTGCAAGCAAGAGTAATTAGGTCAACAGGATGGATATTCTTAAATGTTGCAAAGCACAGACCTAAGTAATTTTTCATGAAGCAAAGAGAGCAGTCCAATTCTGCTGTCGAGAGTTCAAAGTTGTACATTTGACTGAGCATAAGACCTTGACTCAGAAACCATTGGTTTGATTGATTATTGCTATAACTACATGTTTATTAGCTGTCTTATTATCTGTCAAATGGATGTGTGGTCATGTCAATATTGGTGAAAAATTTAGCTCTTTCAGCTTAGATAAAATGTGGCTTTAGGTCATTCATAAGAGCATAGGATCGTGGTCTCTCAGCTTATGCATTCTGGCCTGTCTTACAAAGTCCAGGGTAATGTTATCTTAGCTTTCATACCATTATTATGATCTTTTTTCTTTTTTTGTTTTAAAAAAAGATGAGGAGTAAGGAACGTTCTCGGACCTGCCCCAAAAAAGTGATCATGCTCTCTTCTTCCACTCCACCTTCCTCTCCACCGTATCCCAGGCTGCAGGTGATTCCCTCTGCATGCTCTGTCCCTCTCTCTTCATTACTGCTTTGTACAAGTGACTAAATCGGTTACCAGATATCCCATTTACAAATACATTTCCAATTTTCTTTTTCAGAGGGTGATAGGGCTTCTTCAGCCTCTTAGATTAGAACACAGGTCAGCATTAGCTCACAAGAAGTATGATTTTGATGATTGTCTGATGCACTGGAGATTCTGAGATTTTACTGTAGGGTAATTGGTAATTACAGTAGCCTTCTTCACTTTTGAGTTGTAGCAAAACAGAAGTGAAATAAAACAGCCCAGTCTACCCTTAACGTGTACATAGCCTGCTTAGATATCAAATAGGTGTGCTTTTGTCTAGGTATTAGAACTACACATAGATCATTCACCATCCGAAAACTCCTTTTTTCTAAACAGAAGGTAGTTTGTTTGGAGTAGTTCAGAGATGGAAACTATAATTTTTCTCCATCTCCATTCTTTGTTTATACAAGTGTGGCTGAGAATTTGCTCTTGTATCCATTAAACTCTTTCAGGTTTACTTGTATGAAGTGCTTTTTTGAACCGTTGTTGTGGCCTGCACATGTCCAATTTCATCCTTCTGTTTCCCCCACACCCAGCCCTTTGTCTCAAAAGAGTTTGTGTTCAGTCTGTCTTAGTTTGGATTTGGTGTAAGCGTTGTTCTGAACACAGTATATACATGTGGATCCAGATGTGTGTACACATGTATTTGTTGTCCTTCTAGTTAAATATTACCTGAAATCTTTAAATATCTGTGTCTTGTTTGTTTTACATGGTCATCCTGCTTGAGTTGTCTTTTTTATTTTTTGTTCCATTTTCCTACTGCAGTAATAAATTCCACTCCTTCCTGATCAACCCTGAACTAATCTTTAGTTGATAAAAAGGCAGCTACAGTTCCATAGACCTCCCATAAGTTCAAATAGGAATTATACAAATAGATTTCCCCAAAGGTGGAATATGTTTCTTTGCTGAGCACTTGTTTGCCTATGAACTTTGTAAACGCATATTACCTTTCAGCAGAGTAGCAGAGGGTCATTCTTGGATGTGAAGTTTGACTTGTCTTACTGCTGTGATTTCTCAAAGTATAGTTACATTTTACATTTCATCTGCTCTAACTATTGTCAGCATCTGGACCACACATTCTCTACTGCCTCTCCTGTGTTAGATTTGTGCACCTGCAAGACAAGTCAGGTCTGCTTACCGATCTGATTTAAAATTGTCCTAACAAAAAAAGTAGTTTTCTGGCACACTGTGGACAGCATGGTGCAAGGAAGGATTCAGGAATGCACATCTGGGTAGAATGAGTGGGGAAAGCCCTTTTCATTAGCAAAACCCGCATCTAAACTGGATTGAATGTAATGGGGAATTTAATCATCAGACATTGTGATAGCTAGCAGCCCTCCTCTTGTCAAGATTCTTTGAAGATTTTACCAGAGAAGTTTTATGAGAGAACAAAGGTTTCCCCCAAGCTTACAGATAGAGAAACTAAATATGATTTACTTTTTAATCTATGGTGTGGCAGTCACTTTCCATATTTAAAAAAAAATGGGCTTTCAGTCACTGAGGACACTTTAGCTCCGTATTTTCCTTCCTATCTTCTCCAACTATTTTGTTTGTCCTGTGTCTTTTGCTTGCCTAGTTCAGTCATGAGAGCTGACTGCTGCTGGATCCAAATGTACTTTGACCATTTTCTACTTTGTGTCCTATAGAGAACTTTTTTTGCATGTCTTTTTGTTCAAATTAAAAACAAACAAACAAACAAAAAAACATTGTCAGCTTCCTCCTTTTAAGTCTTGAGGAATTTTTACCTCCTGTGCTACAGAACTAATCTGTTAGAACCAACTGAGGGGTCTGCCTTTAGAGACATTTTTTCTTCCTTATTCTTTTTCTGAAATTGTCTTGGCCCAGGCCTCATAGTGAGTCAGATGGATCTATGTGCTTGTTACACCGATGTCTTTTAAAAACTCTATCTCTGCACTTCTAATGCATTCATTCTGCCACTTCTTTTAAACTTTCTATTTCCTTCCTTTGATCTAACATCACAGTAGATATTGAGTGTCTTACCATCTTTATTGTACTAATTTTATTACATTGTGGTTAACTGACTTAATATGAATATATATGAACTTTTCTAAAAATCTTCCCTGCAGGAGCCAAGTTATTATTGCCAGTTTTAAAATATTCTTCTCAGTAAACTGTTTCTCTATCATTCTGACCTCTTTTCTGCCTGCACTTTAAGAAAAATCAGATGAAGTCTGTTTTGACTAGGAAGTTGGTCTGTGATTGTTATTAAGCTCACAATTTGTTGCCTGCAGAGAAACAGGGAACCTGGTGCTGACTATCCTGGGGAGCAGAGTCCCAGACAAGAAAGGGTAAAGAGCATGAACAAATGGCATGGATGCTGATGACACAATGCCGTGGTAGATGTGTGCAATACAGGGAGCAAGCGTACTGAGTAGTGATTCACACCTATCCTAATGCTGCTGTTAACACGCTGGAACTGCTGAGAGTCAAGTTAGGAGCAGTCAACTGTATCTGTGTGATGCCCACATAAATGCATAACAAGCCTTCATCAATAGTTTGCTATATGCTTGTATTTTGCCATAGATTTGGCACTAAAGCTCTTCCCATTCTTCTTTTTCTCTTACACCTCTTTATTGAAGTATGCTATGGCTGTAGCAGAACAAGAAGAGTTATGTTTTGTGCTAATTGATGCAAACATGGTTGCATTGTGTTCACTGCTTGCTTTCTGGATGGTTAAACAACTGGCATTCCATCCTGCCTCCTACAGGCCAAAGTAAAAGGAAAAACGATGAGGCATTGTTTAGTATAGAGACTTTGAAGCTTTCTTAACAATGAAATATTCAACAGTCTGTCTGAATGATTCAGTATTATACAGAAGCATGGGAAAAGGAAAGATAGGCACTCAGAAGAATTGGTTGATTTGAATTCATATTGACAAATTAATTGACATTCCAGTAAAGGCTTTTAATGAATTAAGTCATAAATGGTAGCCAGCTATAAAACTTGCAACTTCAGGAATGTGTTCTACACAAAAGACACTTGTGGGCCGAATGTTTTCTGACAGGCAGTAGAAAATGAATAAGCATGTGTCTGCAGTGACACAGAAGCCCACAGCTATATAATAGGCCCTAGTTTTAGGGAAAATGATCTAGTAGGAAGGAGTAGGTGGAACTGAAAGCAGCTGAAAATAGAGAGTATTATTAATGCATTTGAATGGGAAAAGCGTTTCTCATTGATTGGGTGTGAACCTAATTTTCTCTTCCGCTTTGGAGAACAGTTAACAGTATGTAGCAGCACCCCAGCCTTCTTGACAGATTAAGCCTGAGGTTTCTTCATACACACATTTGTAGTTCCTGGTCCATTTACTTTCGAACGCTACAAACAAATTAGCTGAAAGCTGTATGATGTTGCAAGTGATACTTCTGTCCTGTACAGCAGGCCAGAAGCCAGGTCGTTTTTCCATGTCACAACAGCACACAACAGTTTAGCAAGATTGATATGGAAGACCAGAATAGCAGAGGTGTCAGATATAGTGCCTGGGGTGTGTTGACATGATAGTGCAGTAAGAACAAGTAGGGCAGAAGTTGCAGAAGTAAAATTGGCAACTTCTGTGGTAGTTTGATTTTGCTATGCTTTGCTTCAACCAGCCAGTCTCATTAAACGTCCTCTTTTTGGTAAGTACAGCATTCTCTTTTTATATACCCGCATCTTTAAGGAGCCTGATGCATTCTTTATGAGAACTGAAGTACATTACCCTAAAAATGTGTGTTTCTGTGCAGAAAATCTGAGAAACACAAACATGTGCAGGTTTAGATGTGTAAAGGAAATCCTTGACAAACAAGAACTATGATGAAATACGTTGGTGAATAAGTTCCTTTGTGCGCGATAAAGCCACATCTTGATGAAGAGGGGTGTTTGTTTGTTGGTGGTGGTGGTTGAGATTTTTTTGGATGGTAATGCCAGAGAGAGGCTATGCGCTTGTTTGGTTTTGGCTGCAGCTGTCCTAGGTGGGAGAGTTGTGAATAATGTCTAATTCAACTGTTTTTTTCTTGGCTTGGAGGGTCAAAATTTAGCACTTTATTAGAACAGTAATGCCATACACAATGGAAATGAAAACAGTCTTCAGAAGGGAGCTTCTGTTACTGCTCTGCATGTGAATTTCATACCTTTTGTCTGGCATTTTGGTGTCTTTTCCTTTGGGGGATTTTTTTCTTTTTTTTTTCTGGTTTGTTTACTTCTTCCCTCCTTCCTTATCTCACAGAGATCTCCTCGTTTTTTTTCTGATGACCAAGTGCCTGAGAATGTTGAGCAAAGGGCATGTCAGCTGGCTGCCCTCCTGGAGTCCAGGCCTGCCGTGAGGCATCAGGTGACTACAGCCCTGCCTGTCTGGTGTCCTGTATCAGTGTGTGATTCTGGGTACCGCTGGCATCTGCGGTCAGAGGGATAGAAAAATTCACCAAAATACAGTGACCATTGCCTGTACACAGTCATGTGGTTAAGAAGAAAAGGTCAGGTTTATTTTGTGTAGTATTTTTTATCATGCTTGTCAGTTTTTAACTGTCTCCTTGATGAATGAGAATGTTTCTGTTTCACAAAGCACAGTATAAACAATAAGGTAAAAGCAGCCTGCAAGCTTCAGAGTGCATGCTGAAAACCAGCTGGACTCCGGATCAAATCATCTCATAGTGGTCATTTACCAGTCAGTTGCTCACCAGTTTTACTTGCTTCTGGAAGCAAGAACATTTGCATTTTCCAAGTATAACTCCTGGCTCTGAAGTACTACTTTCATGTCCATACTTCCTGTATTCTTGTTTCCAACAAAGGAGTTGGCAGCTTGTGCAGATTTTCTTTGATTCTACTGTACACTTTTGTTTTGGTTTGGTTTTGTGCTTAATGTTCTCTCCTGTTTGTTTTCTCTGGCATATGGGAGCATGCCAGTTTGAACCGTGGCTTCTTTTGTTTCTCGTTCCTTGCTGTTTTCAGTTGTCTTCAACAGCCTTTGGCAAACTGGAGAGTACTTTTGGAAAACACCATCTACACAAGTGGTTATTTTTTTAGAATTTATGGTTTTGAGTTAACTATCCAAAATCAAGCTGTCTTCTTGAGCAGTATAAACAGTCCCAGAACTTTTGCTGGTGGGCATAACTTTTCCAAGTGAAGTCAAAAGGAAATTTATAACAAATAGGTCACTTTAAATTGGTGTGATGTTCTTTGGGGATGCAGTCTTTGCTGATGATTAAAATCAGTGAAGCTGCTCTCCAGGAAGGAAGAATGAACCTTTGGCTGGATTTGAAATAGGATACTGGGGACATAGAAGAAACTGTGAAAGACTGGGTAAGAAGACTCCTTTAAACATATTATCATCTATTTGTTAATGGGTGACACAACTGAAGATCTCAGGCATGATCCAAGGACAGCACGCTCACATGCATTTCTTTACTCAGTTGACATAATGATACAGAAATTAATATGTGGACCAAAACCTATACTTCCTACCGTTTGTGTTGCTCTCTAGCACTTCTAGGCTCTTTTTGAGGATGGAAAAGATTAACAGCATTAGACTGCAAAGAAAAAATCTTATTTCTGTATAATGCAGTATCAAGGAGGAAAGAAAATACAGGGGAGATGGAGAACACAAAGTAGAGGAAAGGTTAAAGTGGGTAAGGCAGAGAGGAAAAAGGAAACAGATGTTGGAACACTGCAGACAATGATAGATTGGTGTGGGATTTGAGGAAAGAAATCAAGAAAAAGTAGAGTAATAAGAGAAAGAAAGCTTAGCAAAGTGAGAAATTTTCAGAAAAGCAATCTGGTTAAAGGGTGACGATCTTAAGTACAGAAAATCTGTGTATAAAACAAACAGTTATATTTCTGAAATCCCAGCTATTTTGCATTTTGCCCAGCAGATTTAATCTTGAAGCTAGCCTATTCTAAGTGGCTAGAAATAGCCATTTTTGTGGGTCAAGTAGCTACATGACATTTATTTTTCCTTTTTATCACCCAAAGCATAATTTTCTTTTAAAAGAGGGTCAAATATTTGAAATTTACATAATTTTTTTCTTCCAGATAGTAATTTATAGGAATGCACAGTTTCTACCAGCACTGTCTGATATGTCTAGCTACCATTTTTTTTCCCTATTTACATTAAGTATTTTCTTGGGAGATGGGCATTAATGAGCCATAGAGATAATGAGAGGGGCATGTTGGAAGCCCAGATTTTGGGCTTTCCTGTGAAGAACCAGTTTGGGAAGGATGCATATTCTCAGTTTGGGATTCACTGTTTGCCATTTGATAAGCAGGAACAGCAGATTGCATTATATTGTTTCATTCTTTTTTGTGTGATGTTTCAAATCTGCTTACATTAAATTTTATGGTGGAAATTTGATGCCGATTACTGGCAATGCATACAAGTTAATTTCTTTCTCTTCCACCCCCAAGGAGAGCAGGCTTTTGGTTTATATAGTTAAAATATAGAAGAGGTCTCACATGGCCTGAAATACGATCGTAGTGTCTTGAGCCAGTAATACAGAATAATGGGAGATACTGGAGGAGTAGAGGAAATTGATCTGGGATCTGCGCCAGTGGTTTAGTTGGTTGGGTTACAGGAGGCTGGACAGCTGTGGAAGTAGGTAACTGCTTCCAAACGGCCCTAAATAACTTAAAAGCAAATAAAGGGCAAATTAATAATTTACTCTGCCTCACTAGGGAGAAAGAGAAGATGCACTGGACATTTTTTTTTCTAATTTGTCCTACAAGGGTCTTTAAGATTTTTTTTTTTTTGATGGTGGGAAGAAGGGCCTGAGTTTTTATTTTCTCCTGTTTTTCCTTCATAGCTACGTATGATTGTTTTGATTTTTATTTTATTTTTTAGCCTGAGACTGAACCGTCTCGCCGATTCTTTGTTGACCAGTGGGAGCTCTCCCTTAGCCTCCGTTCTTCTAATCGCCCTTCTTCACCTTCATCTGACTCTCTTCGACAGGTAGCATTAGCCTGAGCATTGCAAGGTGCACTCAGCTGTGTCTGCTTGCTCCACCCTGGTCCCACCACCCAAGGACACGCCACAGGAGATGGCTAGGCTTGCAAAGCTTCACCTGCAGAATGCAATATCTGTGCATATTCATGCACAAATGAGAAACCAGAGGCAGTCTGTGGCATAGCTTGGTTATTGTCAGCCATAAAGCAGCTTGAAACTAAATATATTTAATGTTTAGTGCAAATGAAAAGGCTTCTGGTACAGCACACTCTCAAATCGGATTTTTTGAGCACTAATGGTCTAGCTTTGGAGTAAAGCTTTCTTATTTTGCTTGCTGCTTTTGTTGAGATTTTGGGCCAAACTACAGAATGTGTTTGTGTGGATATGCTTAATGGATAGTATGAAGTAAAAAGTACTTTGGCTTTCTGAAAAATCAATGGGAATTTGAACTAGTTGCAGTCGTCATGCATAAGACAAACAATAGGAACTTGATTTGACCTAAGCTGAAGTGGGTTCTTTGCCCACTATTGAAAATGTTTCAGAACATTGTATATATTGAAGGCATTTGCCCAAGGGAGGAAAGATAAAATGCTTCATTAAAAATCCAGTATTAGGCCAGATGTCATGTATAGGAAAAAAAAATCAGAAACACAGAGCCCCAAATCAAAAATTCAGCAACTAAATTTCCCACACCAAATAATCCATGGTATTATGAGTTAATATTAGCATAATCACTTTTCAGGCACAGAACTTTATATGTGCTGGTAGAAATTTAAAGATCCTGAAGCACTTGCAATTAAGGTTGGGTGAAGGTTTCGAATCAACTTGTTCATCGGAAATCCAATTTCAGCTAAAATAAAGTTGTCTGTTAAAAGCACCTCTTCCCATAGAAGAGCTTGAAATATCTTCTAAGAAAGCTTAAACATCCTCAAAGGTTTCCTTTTACAGGAAAATGGAAACCTCTTGGCTTGATGATGTTGGTTATGGTTGTCAGTTTAAGATCAATGCTGAATGAAAGGAAGAAAAATTTTCCAGTGTACTCCATTTTAAATGTAATATTTGACAGGATACGATATATGGCATTGAAATGCAACTGCACATATGTGTGCACGTGCATAAACTGAGGAAGAACATCGAAATTTTGAAAGACAAATCATATTATTTCTTGCATATATAAGTACTCCAAGTGCTCTGCATTTTGGTCTGGAATTAGTAGACAAGCCTGTAAGAGCAGTGAGTATAAGTTCTTTATGGGCAGAAATAAACCTTCTTTACTGCATCGACATACAGCTTAATGAATTAGGACTTCAGTGATAGCAATGATAATCTCTGATGGCTAAGCACGCCGTTTTTTAAACCTTTTTTCCCCAGAAGTACCCATTCTATGGTAGATTTTGGTTTTTGTGATGCTTCCAGCTTTTCTCATGTCTGAACGTGTGAAGGTCATAAACATTTCTAAAAGGCTAATAACCACACTCATGAAATTTACGCTGTGTTATTAGCTGTGGGAAATAACTAGTGTACTTCAAACAAGTTCTACTATGGGTAAAGGGGAGGTTGAGATAAGACTTCAGTCTTTTCCTTCAGGATACTGTTATCCTAGGGATTTTACACTTGCCAGAAGCCAGTGTGTGTCTCTGCTCTTTCATTTGCTGAGGAGACTCCAGCTAGAAACATTCATAATGCTTCTCAGTCTGGAAAAGGAAAATTGCTTGGCATGCTCCTTGCTGCTCTGAGTCAAATACATGGTGTTTGCAGTGTGATTAAGCTAACATGGATGTAACCACATAATTTTCTTAACTATGTAATTACTGCCGATAGCTGAAATTATTTCCGTGAAAAACACTTCCTCCACTCCTGCAGTGACTGAACTTGGCTTGCAAACACTCATTTTGTACCATCTAAGGTGACAGCCAACCTGCCTAGATTTCTCTGGAGGGTTTTTAGGTATCCAAAGTTTTAGAGTCAGTCAATATCCATGAAAAAGTGGATAAAAATGGAGAAAAGCCTGGTCATAAAGCCATGTTCACAGTTGAACAAATACGTGTTCTAAGTGTATGCAGGTATGGCTTTAATGTGTTGGATGAGGTTCTTGCATCTTTTTCCCTGTAAACTTCTAGGTATCTTTAGCATTGGAAAAAATCATGTTTTTGAATCACTGTGAGTTCCTGAGTTGAGGATTTCTTCTTGCTCTATGAATGCTCTGTAAAAGAGTTCTTTCCAGTTGCTAAGCATGTAAATACACATTGTGATCAGCGTGTTGCGTTAGACTCTGTGACATGTCTTCTAAAAGATTTTTGATTCTGATGCCAATTTTACCTGGAATGTAAAATCTTAACCTATATTTGGTTTCATCTTTGACAAGTGTATATATTCAGGCTTCCAGGTGCAAAATACCCCACAAACAAAAATAAGCTCTGCTTTTTTCATCATCATAGTATTTTCTAGAGCACATACAGAATGCAAAATGCAAACCTTTTTTGTTGTTGCAGTTGATATTGGACTGTTCTAGTGATTACTGATGACACTAGCTTTGCTATTACTACTTGGCACTTCATATTGTCCACTGTCTTGGCATGGTTTCACCTCTCTGCACCTTTTCACCACCTAACCTATTATCATTTTAGTCATTTTTTTAATTTGATTTTTTTTTTCTTTTCTCACTTCCCTTTTGTTTTATTCCATCCATCCGGTAGAAGTATATAAAGATGTACACAGGCGGAGTGAGCTCATTGGCTGAGCAGATAGCCAATCAGCTTCAAAGGAAAGAGCAACCCAAAACCCTTCTAGACAAGAAGGAACTGGTAAGACGATGTACAGAAGATGACGTGTTTGTGATTAGATGTTCTGTAGATCTGAAGTATTGTGAGTGTTCAGTTGTTAGTACAGTTCATGGAATTTATAGTAGCTTTGTGAAAGACTTCACTTCCCTTTCTCCATCTGCCCTCACTCTTGTCCTCATTTTCCTTGTGAAATATTTAAATCTAATCTCAGTGTCCAAGGATTGTGTATAAGCAGTTGAGAAACTGCTGGTCATATTTATGAAGATGTGTTTGATCCACTGGGGCTACTTCAGTGTTACTGTTTTCTGGAGGAGATAGCAATTTTAATAATGAGGGTCTAAGAATTGCTGTTTGAGGGATTTCTAATGGTTTTGCCTTTCCATCATATGCCTCTTTCAGTCATTTATTTCAAGGTCATCTTTAATAGTACTTGTGTCCGCTCTTCCATCCAGAGCTTAATTTACTCCTCACATATGTAGGCATGGCATCCTAGGACCTTCTTCACTGGACTTCAAGGTTAGTTTTTGGTGTCCTGGCTAAAACTGTGAATTGTGTCAAAGAACTGCAGCATCCACGTGTCAAAGAATAGCAGCATCCAGATGCTCCTGTATCTGCAAAGATGAAGAGAAAATATGACCATGCAATTTTGATGACACCGGACACACACAAATTTAGTCATGCCTATTTCTGTCTAGGGCTCACTCAAAAAGGAGTTCCCTCAAAACCTGGGAGGCAGTGATGTCTGCTACTTCTGTCGCAAGCGAGTCTATGTGATGGAGAGGCTGAGTGCTGAAGGCAAGTTCTTCCACCGCAGTTGCTTCAAGTGTGAATACTGTGCCACCACTCTGCGATTGTCATCTTATGCCTATGATATTGAAGATGGTAAGAGAAATTGCCTTTTTGTCAGAATTCTTTTAACTGTCTTGGAAGTTTGTCTAGTGATTTCATCTCTTTTTTTTTGCTTACAAATTATTTGGTGAGTTAGGGAAGGGAGTAACTTTGGTTCCAAAGACACATTCTCTTAAACTGCTGAAACTACATGGATTTCCTATGGCCGGGTAGTGCAGACAGCAAAATAACTGAGCTGTTAGGAATTAATTTAACATAAGAATAGCTGCTGAAATGCAAAAAAAAATAATAGTTGGGGGCTTTAAAATGGTTTGACAGCTGATTTTGAAGGCTAGATCCTTTACTCTTCCTTCAGTACCGTTTAAATGAGGAAACACCCTAGTGTTTAAAATCATTTAAGAGAACATAACATGTCGGAGACACACACAATCAGCTTTTTCTTCTTGAAGAGACAACACAGTAGAAACAACAGTAGAACTCTACATTTATTTTAGGTATAATAAAATAGGAACTTTGTAATCAGGGGCTATGATAATAGTTGATTGCAGACTAAGTTCTCTTTAGGCAAAAATGGAGCATGGAAGTTGAGTAAGGGTAAGTCAGTTTTAGATATTTGGAGAAAGTGTTGTTGGAGTAGTTATTGAAGATTCAGTAATGACTTGTATTCTGTATCTGATAGACTGAGGAGTAAAGAATATGAATACAAAACTTGTTGATGACTCAGTTAACAGAATCTGGCATGCAAAGGATTAAGGAAAGCTGCAGATATACCTAACATCTGAGAAACCAGACAATATGGCAGCAGATGGAACTTCATTTATCATCCCAAAAGTGTGCATATTGAAAATAATGATTTGAAATCACACATCACTTGTGAATAATAACTTCCTTCAGAGAGTACTAATGTGTCGCATTCATTGCTTGAACAGGGGTTAACAAAAATTTCACATTTTCTGAAGAAAGAATAAAGTAGAAAGTGTCTTAGACAAACCTTTATGTATATCAACACCATTCTTTCACAGCTGTCATTTATCTTTACTCCTATCTCAACAGGAAAACATGCAAATTGATGTAAAACTACCGAGATATTAAATGGAAAGGATTCTACACCAGAAACGATGGTGTAGAAACCAAAATAAGAGAAAAAAAAAGTGCTAGAACCAATACTTTTCCACATTCATTGAAGCAAAGGTGAAGTAAAAATTGTAAGCTGTATGCCACAGGATGGAACTCCAGAATATTCTGTGCAGACTGAAAAGTTATAAAATTGATAGATACCTACTGTGGGTAGCTAGGAAGAATCTTTTTGAAAATACTGGGTAGGGTAATGGCCATGGAAACATCAGCTAGGCTTAAGGGGCAAAAAAGAACCAAAATAATGTATCTATTGATGATGAATTATGTAACAACCTTCAGTAATGGACTTGCTTGGTCACGAAGGATTGAGGAATCTTAGAATCATCAAACCATGTCTCCCAGTAAGAAATAGAAAACCCATTATTCCTTGGCCAGGAGGTCAGCAGACTTGGCTTGTGAGTTTAAAGGGGCCAGTGATAATTTTGAAATCAATGTGTAAAAGTAACAGCTTCATCAGTAATCAAAGTTGGGACAAAGCATTTTTTTTGAGCACTGCTGTTATTTAGTGAATTCAGAAGTAATAGAGTATCTGATTAATTGTTTAGCAATAACAGACTGAACTTTTCTGTCAGCTATATGGGCTGAAACAGTTTTTGCCACGAGGTTTAGTGATTCCCTCTGCCAGCAAGCTTACATACACAGTTATGGCCAGATAGTTCGCAGTGAAGCAAACACAAAGCTTGGAGTCTCAGCACACCTATAGCATTGATTCTGAAATAATAACCACATGCTTAAGTTTTGTAGGTGTATGAAGCAAATATGTCCAAACAGAAATATGTGGTATCCTATCTAATCCAGTCATTGTGAAAATTCCGCTCATATTTCATTCTGGGTTTTCTTTGAGAGAAAAATAACAAAGTATATGCACATAGCAACTATTCATCTAGGTCTTTTCACTGATCAGCATTTAAAATCTGAGAATTTTTATGTAAGAGCTTTTCTGTTGTTTCTCTTTTCAGACATTTCCCCCGAAACAAATTGAATGAGCAGTTTTTTGAAAGAGCCAGTATTAACAAATGTTTATTTAAGCAGAGGCTTCTCAAAAGATAGCATTTGCCACTTTTCTGTCATAAAACAAATCATTAGAAAATACTGTGCTAATACCAGTCCAGAGAAACTGGGGGAACCAGCAAAAGTCAGAGTATAGGTTTGAAATGCATTAGCAAAGTTGTAGGAATAGGACAGCAGAAGGGGATGCTGTGAGCTGCATGCACTGAGCAGGATACGGTAACAAAGGTAACTGATAGTTAGTTATCTTCCAGTGATAGATAACTAATGCTATCAGTTTGCTCCTATTGTTATTATTTGCATTGGAGTATCACTTTGCTTTGGCTTACTGATAGCGTTCAGATAACGGTGAAAACCCATCTAGACTTCTGGGGAGTTACTAAGTCAGTAGTGTCACAAAAGGTCTTGTGAAAATGAATCATTGCTTGGTTGTCCTTTCCACAAGTAACCACTGTGCATTTTTAGAGATGGTTCTTTGGGAGTTAACGCCATCCTCTCTCACTTTCCTCTTCTGGTTGTATTCATTCTTGCTTTTTCCAAAAGTGCTTCTGCCAGCTTTTCATGTGATGATTTCTTTGTTCCGCACACACTGCCCCATTGTTAGCCTGTGATACCACACAAGCCTCACAGCTTTGCTTTGGTGTTTGATAGGATATTAAGCTAAATGGCTGTCAGGCACCCAATAGCAGGGAGGCTAGCTGGGAGGGGGAGAGAGGAGGGCTAGAGTTAAAATTTCAGATAGTGTTTGTCTCCATGCATACTGATTAAACTAGATGGGGCAAAGCGAACGGCAACAGGAAATAAGTTGGAGTGAGATGGACATTTATATTGTGTTAAGCTGCTGTGTTCTCATTGTCGACCATCATTTGTATTCTATCTGCAGGTAAATTCTACTGTAAGCCCCACTACTGTTACCGACTCTCTGGTTATGCTCAAAGGAAGAGGCCAGCAGTGTCAGGAAAGGTAACTCATTATTTTCATCTAAAATGTCAAGTTAATAGGTTTTGATTCTTAACATTGAAAAAGTAAATATTTTTTTTATTCAGAAAGTAGAAGAATTCAGAATGTATCAAGTTGCTTTGTTATGTCATGATGTCTTGCAGTTCTATAAATTTTATTTGAAAGCAGTTCCTGTAATTATCACTTCTCTTTTCATGGTTCTTATTATAAAATAACATAATGTCCCATTCAGAACAGTATCTTGATCTGTTTTCTTGTTGAACTGAGCTGCTTATTCAGTCTGTGTAGAGACTAAAGAAATTCTGTTAACAATTTTATTTTTCCTTAAGATGAAACAAATTATTTGCATTTCCTCTAAAACATGAAGTACTAACCCAATGGCATAGTCTAGAAAAGTCTAGAATAGTCTAGAAAGTCATAGAAAAGACCTGCTGTCTTTTCTGGATGTTTGCTCTCTGTTAGTGGGAACTTGTATGGAAAGAAAGGATATCCTTTTTCCTATAGAACTGTAAAGGAAGCACTTGTGCTTTAAACATAGGACCAAGACCTACTGCGTATTACAGAAAAGCGTCCCTGCTTTTGTCTTTGCAATCCAAGGCATGTTAGACTTAATTTGTCTCTTCAGCCCACTTTTCAGTATTTTTTTGTACTCTGTGTGAGCAAACTATGTGGTAGTCTCTTTGCATTCAAGTTCTGTTAAGCTTGCATGCTACAAACTGTCTTTCCCCCATTAGATTATATTTTCCTTTGTGGTGGTGGTGGTGATCTTTCTGCCTGTTTCTCAGGTTTTGTTAGTATAAGCTAACTTCTTGTATACATCCCAAAATCTGTGCCGTATTTCCTGACCAAAAGAAAGACCAAAAGTGAAACGAGTATTATATCCCAGATAAGCAGATTTCAGGAATCTTACTGCTTTGGCTTTCTTGAATATCCAGCTTGTTTTTCAGAGCTTAAATAAAGTGATAAATTGAGAGGGAACGTCTTTGGTTCAGAGCTTGCCTTACGTGATGATTAAGGGATATCTTAATTGCAAGAGGGATGTCTTCTTAGTTCAGTGTGTTCAGTACATATAGCCTCATATGACAAAAGAGTATTTTTGAGGTACTTGCAATAATATGAAATTAATTTCCCTCCCCATTCTTATAGGACACCAAAGGACCTCTGCAGGACGCCATGGCAAGTGATGGAAGTGGACGGGCAAATTCCATCTCCGCCTCAGCAGAGAGGGCTCAAGGTAGCTCCGCTTCCTTCTTTAGCAGGGTGGTGCAGTACTCTCTCAGCTTCTTTGACAGAGTTAGGGTGGCAAGCCAGCGCCTGCAAAGCACAGTTTCCTCGATTGGGCACCAGGTAGCCCAGAACCCTTTGGACTCCTTTTTCATGTGTCAGCTGATGGCTTTTGGGGTTCCTTTTCTCTATGTTCAGTCAGAAGTTCTTGTGCAGATCTTAGGGGAATTCTGTGGGCAGTCTGCTGACCAGTAAGAATTAATGTGACCCAACTTTATAAGCTGTATAACTGGTGTGATTTTGCAGTGCTGTGTGAATTTTGTGCGTTATGTGAATGTCTCAATATATTATTTTGCATTGTGGCTTTGAGGGCCTAGATGTTCAGTCCTTTCAAAGACATTATCTGAAATAGTTCCAGGAAAACACAGATGCTCAGTTAAGGGTCTCCTCTGAGTGGGCCCAGATAAAGAGGCTTTGTCTGTTATGTACGTACCTCACTGTTAGTTAAGTTAAAAGTTCTTCTGATACACTGGAATGATTCACAAACTGGATTTCTGTGTTTGCCTGAAATCTGGGAGTGGCTTCTCATTCTCCCAAGCTTTTCTTCATTAATCTGGTACTCGAATGGGGAAGATCCCATTGTCTCTGGATTATGTCTCCTTTGGAATTCTGGGTATCTATGACAGCTAATGGGATTGGATTCCTTACACTTCTTGAATTTCGTGGTGCTGGCAGGTCATGGTGCTCTTCCCTTACTGCCAGAATCTGTGCTGCTCCTGGCCATGGCTTTGGGAATGGGGTAGTGAATGTGTGTGTCTTACTGTGAAGTATTTTTGCCTTTTAACTTAAAATTCTAATTCCTTCTAACATGGGAGAAGTGTCTCTGCTACAAATGCTCGTTTGCCCAGCCCCTAAATACTCATTTAGTGATGTCAGAAAAAGGAAGAGATTTGATTTCTAGTATTGGTTCTAGAACACTATGGAAAAACTGAATCAGTTGCTTTTAGAGGGAGAATATATTTAGAGCAAAACTTTGAAAAAAGAATGTTTTCACAGTGCTAGTTGAGAAGGTACCTTAAAAACATACAGACAGATAAAAATCATGCTTATGTTTGACTGTATGTATTATTCTTACAAGCATTTCTAAGATGGTAACTGAATGCAGTCAGACTGAAATTCATTCTTACTGTGTGCAGTTGATTCTTTAAGTATAGTTATTGTCACCATTTCCTCTGTCATTGGTGTGGAATTTCCAAATGGCAAAATGCAGGAAAGGGAAAATATAGTGAAAAATGACATTTGCAAAATGCCTTGGACAGATGGGATAACTACAGCATTTTTTTGTACTATTGGCTAGACTTAAAATTACTTTCTCTAAAGATGAAGAGTTGTTTTTTTTTTATTTTTATGTGGAGTATATTCTTTAAGATGTATGGAAAAGATGTTTCTTGGAGCTGTTATTTATTGAGTATCTCATATGAGAATAAGGTGGCTTATGGGGTAAAGCTGATGGTGATGAGAAGTGGAAGAAGAGTTTAACTACGTATATTGATTAGTTTTTCAGTACAATTCCTGTCAAAGTCTCCTTCTTCTGATTTAGTCCTTCCAACTGATCAAATTTAATTACTCACATAATGTAAGTGAGCCTTCAGTAAATAACATCTGAGTGATCACTAAGTAGGACAAACAATAGGCCATGGTTTGCTGTAAACTTCTGATCACATATTTCCATCTCTCCTTATGTAGTGGTGGCACAGGTGGCCAAATTACAAGAACTGTAATATTTCCAGAGAAGGAAAATAGAACAAACACCATTTTATCAAACAGCAAAACTTGAAATCTAGGGCTCCTGTTTGCTTTCTGCTCTTCTAAGTCAGGCCTGACTGTAGCATCATTTTTTAATCTTTGGGAGCTTTTAAAGCTTTGCCTCTTGTAGTGTGCAAAGTACTTAGGGCATACTCAGCTGGATGAAGCTAGCTCATCTTTAAGGCAGAGTAATGTGTTGCATTCTTGTGTGCATGACAGAAATACCTTTAATGGTGGAAGAGCGAGCTCTGGCTCGCTGTTCTCTCCCTTTCTGCTAGAAAAATGCCATTTTTAGCTGAGATTTCGTTTTCTTTGTGAAGCAGGTTCTAAGTATATTTTAAAACTACTCGCTTAACAAGGGTTACGAAGCAGGAGGAGGCTAAATGCAATGTACTTTAAAAGCAAGCTACAGTATCATGAAAGGCAGGTCAGTTCTCCATTAGTCAGTTTAACAGTGATGTCCTGCAGGTACTTATCTTTAGCTCCAGTTCTTGCTGGATAGGCCAGGAAACCTCTAATGTGTTTACAGTTATATATGGCTTGAAAAAAAATGAAAAAACACCTCAACTTTTGAATTACAAAGCTTCATGATACGGTGGAAGAATAAAGTATTATTCCTGAGTAATCAAAGGGAGTCTATAAGATTATACCTCTGTATAACTCCTGACTTTGAACTACGTGTGTGTATGCTTTCTTGAAAATTATTTACTTCTGTGTGTAAGAAACTACAGGCATTCTGCTTTCACTGAAGTGTAGGCACATACCTTAAGCAAAAACTTCTCTGATTTGGAGATAGAGGCAGAGCTGTGTTTCCAATTCTCCACTTCACCCATCTGGTAGACTCACCATTAACAGATCATATATCTGAAACTGTTTGACCTCCTTTCAGGCAAGTGCTACCAAATGAAATTTGGCAGTAGTAATTTCATACCTTGAGGTCTGAGCCAGTCTCAGTAGCGAGGCAGGTCTTGATGAGGAGTGTAAGTTGCCTCTAAAATGACTAAGTAAAAGAGAAGTGTAAAATACATAGGTTTCATTTTTGATGGAAATCTAAAGATACCTTAGAATGGAAAACGAAGGTGTACAGCAGAAACATCAATTGAACAACATACAAGAGAAAAACCCTGCGGTTCTTAAATGTTGTACCCTTTGAGTTAAATTCAGTCACGAATTAGCTTGTTCAGTGACCATTATGATGACTTGTACAAGGCCTGCTTTTTAGTTGCCACAGAATCCCAAGTGAATGTAGATTGAATGGGTTTTCCCCCTACACTCAGTACCTCCTTTACTCTGCCACCGAATCTGGCCTCTTCTTCTTTAGCCAGCTTCTTCTTTAGCCAGCTTAGTAATTAAAATACATTCAAACACAAAATAACATTCAGCAGATTTGGTCAGCTGAGGTAAGATTGGTCACAACAAGCACTTACTTGTGATGTGTTACTAACCTGATTGGCATGTATTAACTTTGCTAAAGATGTCAGTCCCTCACTGGCTGGCCACAGTCTTGGCTGGCATTAAACGTGTTTCGTCTGTCCCTTGTATTGTAATGACTATAGCTGTAGGGTACAACCTGTGATAAGCAAGTTGAGATTTTTTAGCAGTCAAGTAGAACCACCATTCTTGTGAAAGTTTTGCATGGTTTGCCAGAGGGCCTTTGTGACATCTTATGTGGTTACAAGGGATGTTTTCAGGGAGGTTATGTTCAAACTCGCTCTTGCAGTACTGATCACCTCTTCGGTTGGGGAAGTGGCAACAAGCTTTTGAGTGATTGATGCCATTCTCTCCTGGGAAGTCAGGGAAAGCTGTTACTGTGCTTTTGGTCCTGCTGAACTGTGGCATGCTTGTCGTAGATTCTGTAACCCTTCTCTGTACTCTGTCTGCCTGTTTCTCTCTATCTTCTGCATTTGCCTTTGTGCCAAAATTGCTGCTATTGCCAAGGGAAAAAAATACTTCGCTTCTCAACTGTCTCTCCCTTTGATAATCTGTAACCACCGTGTCTTGGATTTTTTTTTTTGAATATTATTTACAGTACTTTATATGGTTTTAATGTGCTTTTAATGCAAATGCTGTTTTTCTGTTTGTTCTAAAGGTCTGTAAGAATATATTTTCAAACTTTCAGCTCTTTCTTGACAGATGGACTTGGAACAGTCTTTACCCGTATCAGATTTATGGTAATGCTTCTTGGGGTGACTTTAGGTGGTTATGTTTTGTTGTAAGATGTTTCTCATTCCAGGCTTGTGTTCTCACAGTAATACATTTCTGTCCATTTCAGCAATAGGAAGTTCATAAAGGAAAGACCTGATAGGGAAACTCATACAAAATATACTGCAATAAAATGCAAGTCATGAGGTCTTTGCAGTAGTTACTTGACCCATGAAAGATTTAAAAAAAACAATTATAAGCCATAGAATGCAAAACTGAAAATTTCATTACAAAGTAGAGGCGTTAGGTCTTCTGCTTTACAATCACAAAAATATGTAGTGTATATGATACAGGTATGCAATATGAAAAGTTAAAAAATTCTCCTATGGGTGTGCCTTTAAATGTTTTCAGGGGGCAATGTCATGATTAAACCCTTTATGGTAGACTCTTAAATATGTAATCTGTTGTATATAGTGAGCAAAAGTGGACTTTACATGGGTTCCAAGCTCACTTGGAGAGCTAGAAAAGGGTATCTGCTTTCTCTAGATGGTATGCCCTATAAAGTAAATTATCTGAGCCATTATCCACATTTTCAAAAGGATCTTAACTGTCTGTATGATTTACACAAATCTTTATGAATGCGTACAATATTATTTGTACACACTTCTACTTCTGTGACTAACAAAGTGCAAATACATTTTATATAAATTTCTGTATATAAATCATCTTCTTGTTCATAAACATTGCCCCTTTACAGTTCTACTACATACATTGAACATGCCTTGTGAAAATAATTCATCTCCAAGCAATACTGTTTGCTTGTGCATACAAACCCATCTTCATGAAATCCTCCATTTGGTCACTTCCTTTCATTATTCACATTTGGTTTTTGTACTTGTTTCAATTTGATGTGTTATAAACAATTACAGATGATACAGTAAAGTAATTCTGTGACATACCATTCTGTTTGTGGTGCCTTCATTTTAAACCACTAAACTGTGCATTTACAAACATCCATACCCCCTACACCTCCCCCCCCCAAAAAAAAAAAAAAAAAGGTACATCCATATTTCAGGATGCACCACCAAACTGTGAGGAAAGAGTTCCTCTTCTACTGTGCCTTGAAGGTTTTCTTTTTTGTTTGGAGTAACGGTGGTGTTGTGTTCTGCAGGACAGGGTGCATAATACTGAACCCTTTTATGGGTTTTCATACAGCTCCAAAGAGATCTAATGCAAGATTTATTTCTCTGTGCTGGAAGATTTAAAATGTAAACTTAGGAACCAGACCCTGTGTTTTTGGAAGCTAAGGAGACTGCGTGGGTTGCATGATTAGGACCAAGGTTCAGTGCCCAGTGAATCATCACTCAATAGCAAGCCAGGAGTCTCTCTTAGGAGATGTGCTTGACTGTTCCCAGTCCATCATGTTCCTTGTCAGTGTTCTTATCAGGATACGGGTGGCTTTGGTGTAAAAGAAAGGAGAATGCTAGAGGACCAGCAATTTGAAGCCCAGAAAATTTGGAAAGGCGAAGGCATGACTGGAAGGTTGTTTGTTCTAGAGAGTTGAGATACAGCTGACCTAATAGAGCTTCACTGAAAAATCCTAGAAAAAGATCTGGGGACTGAGGAAGAATATACAAAATAGTGATGTGGTTAGTTCATGCTTATGACCGGATCCTGCTAAGAACACTTTTTCTAGGGAGTAAAAGGTCTCCCAATGCCACTTTTCTTTCTAGCTTTCAGACCTGTAGACTTGTTCCACTGAAATATTTGTTTATTGTTTGTATGTGTATATTCTGAAGGGTGATATGAATTTTTCTGGGCACTTTTAAGAGCTTCATTAAGTGTTTATGCATCTTAGAAAAAGAATATTGTGTAAAGGAGTTGGATTTTTTTTAATTGTAGAATTGAAACATCTGTTTTTTGTTTTTAGTTTTGAAAAGTAGAATCTAAGAAATGACTGTTTTGAGGAGATTAAGTTTCCCTCAGAGAAATGGAGGGAGTTTGAATGAAATAAGCTTGCTGACAGATAATATTCAAGTGAGACAATTAGTGCTCAGAAAGGCTTCATGTCTCCGTTGTATAGCTTCTTTGAAGATTTTTATTTATGCAGTTGTTTTTAACCTGTTTTTGTTCTGGGTGTGTGTCTCTTTAAATTATGTAATACTTGGTTTTCTTGTTGCTGTGAAATCAAGACATTATTTGTTCAATTGTGTGAAATGTTCAAGGGAATAAATTCCAAACAATCTTCAGGTTTCTGAGTTTTTCTTTGTCATCCCCCTTCTCCTTCCACTAGTTCCAGGTGAGGAATGCTGTGGGGGATAAGTATTTGGGGGAGAACGAAATCAATAGATCTGGCAAGCTCGAATACTCTTCCAAAGATATTCTGGGGAGCTCCATGGCATGTGTAACTGCAGAGTACTGCAGAGACTTTCTGAGGGCAGTTCTGCTTTAGCAGATACTGGATCTGGTAACTTTTCAGGCTACTTCTGTACCTTTTTTTTTTTTTATTTTTTTTAAATTATTTTTTTCTTTAGCTGTTATGTTGTGATTTGCTCAGTGTGCAGGGCATACACTACCCAGACAGCATTACATATTTCTGTAGATAAACTGGTAAGCACCCCCATACTAAATATTCTACAGCTTTGCTGTAGGTACACTGTCGTTGTGGCTTCACTGATTTTTGTCGATTTGGGAGTTTGTTTTGTGTGCCTTGCTACAGGCCAAAGTTCTTTGTAGCACTCTGTAAACAGGGCAATGAAACACATCTGTGAGGGGAGAGGAGGGAGAGGAAGAACATGAGCGAGTGTAAGTCAACGCTGAGGAACAGGGAGGCATAGCCTTTGCATCTGGTGTGACAGGTAAGCTTTTTGGCAGGATTTGTTTCCTCTTGTTTGTATAGCAGCAGCTGTGATGATGGGATGTTAGAAGTGATGGAAAGGCATAAAATGAGTAAATACGAAGCCTAATCCTGTATCTTACATTCTAGCTGGATGGTTCTCTCCTCTTAGGAGAATGACACATGAGGAGATGACCTCTGTTCTCAAGACTGTTAATAGATTATTCAGTTATGTTCTCATGACCAACATGTGGAGTTTTATCATAGTTTTGAGCTACATTTTCCTGTTCTCTGAGATACACTGGATGAGCCTTTGTTAGGAGATCGTTCTGTGTCTTATCTCAGATGCTTTCTCATGCTTCCTACTGCACCATGGTCAACGGAAAGCTTGTAATAGCAGATGACTTTTGAGCATCTAATTGTGAACAATGTGGGTTGATTTGGCCAGAGTAGTTATGTTTAAATGGTAGAACACAGAACTGCAACATGAAACCAATTCTGTTACACATAAAATTTCCTTCTTCGGAGGAAACCAATCACTTTGTGCCTTTGAAATTACCTTTTATTTTTCTTTACTGTGAGCAGTAGTCCTAATTTTGAAGCTAAAATGGGCCTTCAGTTCTGAGAAGGAGATTTCAGTGTAAAACTTCATGTGCTGGTGTGTGAACTAGAAATGTCATTTTGATGTACCACTACAACAGCCTCCACTGTTCTGTATCAGGAAAGCTGTTAACTTTACAGGTAGATATATGTTCTTCAGAAATCAAATTTTTGCTTCACAAATTAAAAAAAAAAAAAAAAGATGGAGGGAGGTGCATTTCCTGAGCTTATCCCCATTTGTGGTGAAATCAGCCTTCCATGATGTACCAGTACAGCAGACATTGTTTTCATCTAAAAATTGGAGAAACCAAGTATTTGTGTAATGGGGTGCTCCCAGTCACTCTCACCTCATTCTCTGTGAAGTCTACACAGATCTCTCACGCTTTCTGTTTCTATCCCTGTGGTACTTCTCTAGTGTGATGACTTTGCGTGTTTTCTTACTAATGCCTAAGGAAAGAGTTGAGCTCTGGATCCTGCCCTGGCAGAGAGGTGCTGCCAGGGAACTCCTTCCATGACCCTGCCACTCAAAAGTCACTTTTGGTTAAAGACACCCTAGTTTTGTTCGTGAAACAAAACTGAATCTTTGTCAAGCATTCTTCTCTTCACCACCACCCTTTCTCCTCACTCCAATTCCAACCTAAGATATTTGTCTTAAAGTTATTTACTCTAGAGAAAACTTTATTCTGTAAGTAAAGCCCCAAATAACTTGCTATGTCAAATATGATTATTTTTAACCTTTGTTGTGCAAATGAAATGGCCTGAAAATGAGGAAGGAAAGTAGAAGATTTGGGCTGGGCCATGCTCTTGCTGGGTGTACATGCTTCTTTGCCTGTGCTTCTGTAAAGAGAACATGTTGATTTTTCTGAATGTACTATGCTAGGGTCTTGACTCGAACAGATTTGTCCCTCACTTGCATCAATCTCTTTTGAGAGCCTTTAACATTATTTAGGACTTGTTGCGCTTGTTAAATAGATTAAATATGATCTTTGTTCTACAGATAAGGAAAATGAGCTGTCATGTATACTTTTTTGTAGTTACCATCCTCACTTCTAGTTGCGAAAGAAATAATCCACAGAAAATCGTACGTGGATGCTAACTAACTTCTATTTATTTATCCCAGAGCTGAAATTGAAGGACTGAATTTCACTATATAAATAGTACCATATTAAGGACAGGTTTTAAAAACAAGATATCATAATTAGGTGTGTAAATCACTTGAAAACATTGAGGTACCGAACCATTAACAAATGCACAAAAGTTTGTGGGGAATGTGGATGTTTCATTTCCTTGAAAATCAGATTACTTCAGTTGAAGGTCAACTGAATTAGCCTTTACAGTTGTTTGGAAACTTCATTGTAAGATTTGAGCTTTAAGGAATATTAAGGTGTTTTTGTAGCAGCTTTGCCAAGAGAAACATTGGCATAGACCATCTCCTTTGCAATACCCAACACTAGCGTAGTGTAGACAGCCTGCTGTGTACAAGTTGTTTCACATTTTAGACATAATAATCTTCTTCATCTCATATGGTGGAAAGCAACATAACTGTTTCATGTAGATCTTTTCCTCTAATCTTCTGTAACAGTGATGAGAAGGCATGAGGTGCTTTGGAAATAATAAAGCAAGTGAATAAATGTCTATCTATACAACAATTAAAACAATCCAGTAACAGTTTTACCACCTGCTTGTGGACAGCAGTATAAAGTACTAGGATATGTAGTTTGTAATGTATCTTCAGATACGAAGGGGAAGCAAGGGGGCAAAAGAAAACTTAAAAAAAAATGTTTGGAAGATATTTGAAGAGAAGGAATGGATAACACAGAGTCAACAATGAACCTATTCTCCTGCTTCTATGAAGTGTATTTAAGGAGGAAAGTGGGGTAGTAGTTGTTGAGCTGATCATGGTGATGTAGAGCTTAGCTTTAGGCTTTCAAAACAAAATAGGGCAGATGCTCTTTAAGGACGAGATGGCACTTCGATGGTCTGTTTAGTTACTTACATCTTCTCTCAAAAATGTATGTTTAGTCTGACATTTCTGATGTTTGCTCTCATCCCAGAAGGCTGTGTTTTCTTTTTGTGGAAAATTTCATAACTGTCCTTTCTGCTGTTACAGAAGTTTATCTGATGGCCTGGGGGTAGTAGTGTTTAAAAATAGGACTTCTTTGTACCCAAGAGATGTTTGAAATACTTTCAGGCTTTGGTAACTTGGTGATTTAAAACATCAGAACTGATGTGTAAGTCATCTTTAATCAGTTATGTCTTTTTGGAAGCTTTGTTCTGAAACTGGCATAGATTTTGAATATACCTGGCTGTATACCTATATAATAGAATTTTCTTAGCTTCAGAAAAATTCCCACTGAGGTGTGAAGCTCTGGATTGCTTGGAACATTCAGTGCTTTAGAAGTTATAAAGAGTATATAGGATAAGTACAGATACTAGGAATGTATGCAAGAGAATGAGGGAGCAGATGCTGATGTTTTTTGGAGCGTGTAGAACTTCTACTTAGGACAAGTATTCCCAATATGTTTTCCTGTAACTGCCAGCCTCAGATTTCATCCTGTTCCATTATCAGCAATTCATAATCTTGAAAAAAATGATAGAAATTAAAGTGAGGACATGTTTAGTATCTAAATATATTCTGAAATCCAGTAATTACGAAAATCTGTAGTAAATTGAAGCAGAAGACAGAGTGATTAGCTCACTAGTTGAAAGAAGATATCCATTTGAAAGCTATGTCTTGAATCTGATCGCAATTTGAATGGGAAACTGAAAACATTTGGTATTCCAGACTTTTTTATTATGTATGATTAGATATCTAATTCCTGATTATTTATTCTTTAATGATGAAAACGTTTTCCAGGATCCGAGATGGAATTGGAAGAGCAGATTTCTATAAAATATAGGCATGATTTGTATTGATAGATTCCTCTAGTACTTGTAGATGCAAGTGTCCTTGGTTCAACTTTTTGTTACTTGCACAGTGGGAATCACCTTGTCTGATACCTCCTGGTGAAATGAGAGATTCCAGATTCTTTAGCCAGATTATCCTTTAGTGCTCTTCAGCCTTCCCACACTCAGCTTCTTTCAAGAAATGGAAACAAGGACAGGTAACAAATGATAGAGCTGATCAAAATGCTTGGAGAGAGCTCAGACATCTTCGATGATACCAACAAAATGGAAAATGATAGGTAATACGTTACTGACTTACCAATATTCCTGGATAATGGACATACCAATAATTCACCAACTTAAAAAATATAAATTTATGTAGGGGCGTCATATCGCTGGTACTGGTAACCTGTTTGAACAGAAATCTGTGCAAATTAAATCTGTGCAAATGTTAAGATTCTCTGCCATAGAAGATGCATTAAGGAGAATGAAGCTTAGCAGTGTTCACTGAGGCTTGGATTAGGTGACCTACTATCTCCTTTCCCCAGTTGCTTTTCTCCACCCACTTTCTACAACACTGGACTCTTTCCAGGAGTCCACAAATATATTCCTGGATTGTTCTATACCTCTCCTGTAGCGAAGACAGCTTTTCTGTATAGTTAAACTATGTCCTGAGCTTTAAACTTTCATTATGTAATAATACAACCTCATGCGTTTGGTATGAAAAACACCACATATTTCTCAAACATAACTTATGATTTAAGTTGCAGGTGAATTTTGACTTGTTTTCAAGTTACAAGTGTAAATTAAAGATGACCTTGAAATAAAACCGATTAATTATATTCACTTCTGCTGGCTCCCACTAAAAATGAAGAAAGGAAAGGTCGATCAAATTGATAGCTGTTTGCTCTTGCTCTACCAATGTTGTAGGAAGCAACATTTTGTCAGTGTCTGTTTTGACAATTCTAAAACTCTGTTTTAACCAAATAGTGTGGAAGCAGGGGGAAAATATTGCAACATCAATAAGATAGATCTCTAAGTTACTGATGTCATTCAGTAATCAGTTGAGTTCACTTTTATAATTATGAAGAGAATGGGCTTCCACCTTTACTGACAGTATCTGAGATATGAAGAACTAAATTGTAGCTGGAGGTTGTGGAATGTGTGGGGGAGGACTTATGTCTTCATAAGTTTGTTTCTAGGGTATCTGTTTCAGAATTCCTTGAATATTTTATGTCAGTTATTCCTATACATGTGATAGTGGTTTTGGGGTGCCTTTGAGGGCCTCTCTGCTCTTCTTTGCTTAGGGAGCCAGTATATATCAACAGGAATCTCACTGATTTTTATTTCATGTGCTGTTGAATCGAGTAAGGTTCTAAAACTTCTTGGTCAACACTGGAAATTGTGCTGGTTCTTTAATAACTCTCTGCTGGGTACTTCTGCATCAGAGGATACTTAATAAAACAACTTTTTGTCTGTACAGTTTAATCTCCCCGTTTATCTGTTTAGTTCCCAGATTTGCTAGGAAGAATAGCTTTAGTGACAGTTTGAGGACTGAGATTTGATGGGGTAGTAGAGGTCTCAGGAACATCTTTTAGAAAGTTTAGTTAGTTATTATGTATTGTTGAGATTGATGCGTGTGCATTACAGACAAGTTTAAGTAGGGTTATCTTCATGTTTGAGCTCATTTTGAATCCTGTGTATGGACACTTTGGATATCTTGCTTATGAATAGATTCGCTTTATTACCATACTGTCCTCTTTGAATTCAGAGCTTTTACGTTTAGCAGAACGTGCTATGGATCAAGCTGGAAATCCAGACACCAGAAAATTCAAGATGTGATGACTTCCCAATATAGCTGAGTAATTCAGGCTCCCTGAGGACTTGGGAATACCCTAGGATAGTAAGAGAGAAAGTAGAGACATTACATCAAAATAACTTTGACACTTGATGACTATTATGTATTTATGTTCAAATAAATGCATTTTCTTCTCTATTTGAGCAGGTGTTTTATTACCCTTTTTGGCTTTGAGAATGTGCTTATCAAAATTCAGGGGATGCTACCAGGAAACATGTGGTTCTGCAGTATGTGATGTGAGGCTTTGCAAACAAGCAGTGACAAGAATTCACCTGTCCTGCTGGGCTCTTTCCACTGGTTTTCTAGAGACCTTTCTTAAAAGAGAAGATAAATTTTAAAGGGTGGATGAATCTAGATTTAAAAACCTCAAACTTCTTCCTAACCCTTAGAAAATCCATTCCATTTAAGATACTTCTGTAGGTCAGTTTAGAGTTACCAGCTATATGTTTTGTGTATCTCATACTGTGCAGTACCAAAATTCTTAACGGTGGCTAGATGCTAATTTTGGAGAGGATTAAGGAAAGGATTTCTGGCCATGTCTCTCAAAAGAAATCAGTTACACTTAATTAAATGGGATGTCTTAATTGACTTACTGTTTCAGTATGTGCAGCATCCAACGGTATGCGTCAGTACTAAGCATTCTGTTTTAGTGCACACTGTGCTGAGCACAGCAAGCATCTCATAGCAAGTACCTTTGCTCAACCTGCTTATGTAAACTGTATAATTGTGATGCTTAGTATCTGACATATGTTAGTCCCTTTCTTATTTCAAAGTCTTTTGTCTTGACTTAAGGTGAAGTTGAGAGAGGGTTGGAGTTGGGCATTCTGGATCCTGTTTCTGGCACTGCCTCTAATCTGTTGTGAGACTGACTTGCTGGTATTTAATCTCTGTGTCTGGACTTGTGCAATGCCTCTACAGTACTTACCTACTTCCAAAATAGGTTTGTTTTAATATGCTTATGCTTGTAAAACATTTTGAGGCCCTTAGATGAGAAGTGGAGTTGAAGTACAAAGAGGCAGTTAAAGGAATTGAAGTGGGCAAAGGTGAAACTTCTGGGGAAAAAAATGAAACTCAATCTGACATTAAAACAGATGAAAAATGGGATGCCAAAAGTGCTATTAGAGCTCATTTGCATTCTTCTATATAACTCAGTGATAATGTTTGTTGACCTGCAAGCAAACTTCAGAAACCTTACCCTCAAAGATACAAATTAATGACAAGGGAATCTGAGGACATTTGGCATTTCTGACTTGGTGTTCACTGTGTTACTTTTAAACTCCTACAGCAAAGTTCCCTTCTTCCATCTCAGTATTTTGTCGCATGTGATATGCTATTGTATCCATAGTAGTTGTTTCATCTGACATACTGTGTTCTCAAACAATTGTGTGGAGATGAAAGTAATTGAAGAGTTTGGAAAAGAGGATTGAAAACAAACAGGTAAAGCGTTTCATATTATCATAAAAGCACAAGATATGAGAAATCCAGAATGAAGATTTTCCTGAGAAATGTATCAATTCATGCAAAAGAGGGGATGTGTTTCTCAGTAGATTCTTTTATTTGAGTTACTGTACCTCCCCAAGGCCCCATCTGAGTCTGTGCAAAATACTGGATCCAGACTTTACAAGACATGACATTTACCTTAGAGAGTTTGCAGTCTTATCAGATTTGACTAAGAAAAGGAAGTGCAGAGGTACTGCATGATTAATGAAAAATAAATTCTAGTAAAATAACACAGATAAATTATTTGGGCAAAGGCAGGTAGTTTCCCTTTGGGGAAAAAATCATTGTTCTCAGATTCCCAGTTTTGTCCTATGTCTTCAGCAAGTGTTATGTCAGGGAGTAACTCTGGCAAGGTTTCATCTGGTTCATGAGAATAATCTGTAGATTTTATAGAAATCTGGGGAAAAATAGAGATGGGATCCTCTCTCAAGAGGAGTTTCTCAAACCTTCCTTTAGTCTCCCAAGTTGCTGAAATCAGGACAGAGAAAAGGACACAGTCAGGAAGGCAAGGAGCAGTTCAGTGTAGGAACATTATCTCTGATCATACAATTTTCTTTACAGGAGGCAGGCTGTGTCAAGGCTGAGAATATATAAAGGACTCTGGCACCTTTCACGCAACAGCTAAGCGGCCTGTCATGTTAGGAAAAACAGTTCCCTTCAGATGATCTATGTAATGTTTGTGGCCCATTGCTCTTCCAAAGTAAAGAATCAGATTTTAAAATGTGTTCCTATTTTGGATGTTGTTTGTGGATTTTTAACTGATCTGTTAGTTGCATGAGAAGCTGCTCTTAGCTTTCAGGTAGCTCCCCTCCTTGGCTAATAACACAGTGTTTTGCTGGCATGTGTAGCCTCATCAGCCCCTTTTCTCTTAGTTGTGACCGGTTTCAGACTTTTGGCTCTGGGCCCAGATGCACTGACAAGGTGGAATGTCAGATAATGGATAATGAATGTACTCTGCAGCTATTTCCCACTGGCAAGCTACAAAATAGTCTGGGGAATACAACATGACAATTTCAGAGAAGCACCTTTCCCCTCCAGAGGAACATTAAAGAGCAAAGCTTTAGAGTCTATAAGAACTGCATGGGAATAGACCTTGCCCACGCATACAGCACCGTATATATTTGAAGAAGAAATGAGGGTAGGACAGCTTCAAATTTCCTTGTGGCAATTTAATTTTTTTTTTTTTTTGTAGCTTCAAATGAATTGATGTGAACTCTATAGCATAATGTGGGTAAATTGTTCATCTCCTTGTCATGTTAACTATACATATATCTCATGCTTACTTTCATCCCTTAGGTAGGTTTGTGAACTGTAATGCTTTTCCTTCTGAAAGTTGATGACTTCATGGTGCAGACAGTTGGCTGTCAGTAGCGTTTCTCCTGTTTCGTGTTTGGTAACAAGTTTGACAGTGGCTTTGCAGCTAGCCAGATAAGCCTTCATGGCATCTTTTAGAAACAAAATCAAGTCTTGTATACAAAGTGTGTCCATATAGACCAAACTTCTAGAAATCCCTTGCTGAAGTTGGTAATCAGTTGAGTTTCTGGATTATGTTCTCCAGTGTAGAGCTGGTTTATGTGCACAGTAAAGTGGAGACATATGACCAATACTACATCTAAAGTGTGTGGATATATAGGTTAATTTGAAAATTGCTGGGAATGTTCTTCTTACCTTGGTGGGATTTTGAGGCAGAGAGCACTTATCAAGTTTACAGGACATCCTGGCTTGACCACATGCTTTTGTCTTTAGGTAGATTTTTCATCATGTCCATCTTTTCAAATTTTTAACACAGTTTTATTGATTCGTTTGCTCACACTTCCTGTTTGTACTGTGGCAGAATTGGTTTGATTCTCTTTATACAAGTTATACTGGTACAGGGTCTTCATGATTAGAAGGTCAATGATAACTCGTTTCTATCAAATAACATGCCTGAAAGATTATATATGCTGATGAAATGCATGTAAAGAAATGTCAGCTTGATTTTCAATCCTTTTTTACCTTAGAGTTATTGCTGCTGGTCTTCCTCCCCAACCCAGGCACTGTAGCAATGAAACAAGCATCTATTTTTTTAATATTCCATTCATGTCATTTAATTATATGGAAATGATTTTATATTTCTTTTTTTTCTTTGAAAAGGCTGACATGTGAAAAAGATATTTCTATGGAAATAGCTGAACCTAGCTGAGTACTGTGTTGTGTAAAAAGAGTTCCAAGAAGAAAAACTCTTGTTTTATGATGATTTGGTGAATTCTTTCTTTGTTTTCCCTCACCTTGATGCTCTTCCATTACCCAGAACCCTTGTTTTTTCCATGTCAGCCAGAATTGGCAGAGCAATATTTCAGGTCAGATCCCCCATTACTGTGAACTCACGGCTGGGGAATGTAACACAGATTATAAAAATAGATTTGGCTGAGGTGGTATCACCATCTAGAGAGAACGAAACAAAATGTGAATCCCAGCTGAGGAGGCAGTTCAGTTCCATTAAACTTTGAAAGCACTAGTACAACGTAAGGCTTAGCAGCAGGAAATGGCAGAGACCGCAGTATGCCTGGAAATGGAAGGTAATGCTCCCGCCTTCCACCTGAGCAAGCTGTGGTTTATACCATAAAGAATCCCGGTAGTTCCAGCCGACAGCACAGCAGCCACTTGCCCACATCACAGAAAGGTTCAATAATACCAAGCAAGAGAGAAGAACACTCCTGGCAGTTGTCTTCATGAGATTTTATCTTTTTGGAGAGGGACTGGAAATTAACACCATTAATTATGGCAAGGCCTATGTAGTCTTTTGTGTGAGATGCTAAGATGTTACTGGGTGAGTAATTGTCCTGAAAAAGGGCTGTTACAGGAATAAACTGAGAAACTACAAAGACCGGAGAAAGAAAACAAAAGCTGTCTTGGAGATCAAAACATGTGAGGATAAAGTAAATGTTGCCTAAGCTCGTGCTGGGTTAGACTTTGCAAAGGAGAGGAAAGCAAGCAGCTGTATTCTTTAAGTACGTAAGTAAAAGCAAGATGAAGAAAAGCAGAAGTGGGTCCACAGAGGATGATTCTGAGATTAAATGCAGTTTTAGGTACAGCCAGGAAAGCAAGTGAATACTTGGCCTCCAATTTCGGTTGGGAGGGTGGCATTGAACATGGGAGCAAAAGATGTTAGCGTGTAGCAAGGTTTGGAAATGCAAATTAACCCAATGAAGCTGGGAGCAAAATTTAAATATTACTATACTATATGTAAATAAAATGAGACCAAATAATCTTTGTCTCAGAAAACTGGAAAAACTATACAGTGAAATTTTGAGCTTTGTGGTAATGATTTATGATTAAAGTAGGCTATCCTGATGCACCCTATCAAATTCAGGGTAAAAAAAAAAAAAAAGGAAAAAAGGTGATCTGAACAAGTACATATCTGTTAATCTAAACAGTAGATAAAACACCTTCTTTGAGGGAATAAAGACTGCTAGTTCTGCAAGTGAAGTCCTTTGACCTCATGAAGGTAAGTGGTATAAAAAGTGACATGGATTCACCAAAGACTATGCCAGACTAGCCTGACAGCTTTTATTGATGAATAACTGATTACCTGCATGAGGGAAATGCAGTGCATTCAAAGTTTGGACTTCAGTAAAGTACCTGAAAGCTGCCACGTGGAAATAATTATTTAAGCTGGATAAAATGAGGGAGTAGTACATGAAGTGTCAAGTAGCTGAAGAGCTGGCTTAAATAAGAGTTTAGAAGTTTTATTCAAAAAGGAAATAATGGAGTTGGATAACTCATACAGACTACGGCGTTTCGCAAAAAATGTTCTGGGGACCGATCTTTGTAATGCTTTCGCTAAGGATACTAGCCAAAAAGGAAAAATTCGCTAATGGAGTTCATTGCTGAGGCAACATTTCAAGCCCTCATCAATGCAGAGGAGGATAGGCATGTCATACACTAAGAACTGCGTAATGTTGTGGACTGTAATATTAAAAATAGAAATGTAATAGTAGAAAGTACCAGGTCATGCACCAAGAAAGTGTTTTGGCTACCAGCAAGGTGCTTATCAGTTGAAATGAGAGAAGGAGAAAGATCTGAATATCAGTCAATAAATAAACGCCACCAGTATTATGTGGCGTATAAATAGGCAAATGTGTTCTCAGAGTGTATCAGATGAGAGGTTTCTGGCAGGGTTGTATGTTACACTGATAAGACCTCATCTGGAAAGCTGTGTGCAATTCTGATCACACAGGTTCTGGAAAGATTAATCCAAACAGGCACAGGTGCAGAGACGTAGGGGGTGATCAGTGCACTGAAGAGCTTATCTCATGAGAGGAAAGCTTGGTTTGTTTAGCATAGCAAAACAGAGGCTAGGAAAGATTAGGCTCTGTAAATAGTAAGCTGGGTAGGGGTAAACAGTGGCATGCTGTTTAAGCTAAAATATTAGACCTTTAAAAAGAGATGGATGGGTGCAGGTTAGAATTTAATTAATTGAGTGCCACAGTGAATGAAGCTTCTGTATACTTTTCTCCAAATGTTTGATTCACATACCCTTGCAGTTTTCTGGGATTTGTGATGTTTGTGCTTGCAAACTTCTCACCTAGATTTTTTCCCTGTGGTTCATTTCATCACAAACTCTGATTAAAAAATAAATGAATTCAAGTCTAAAAAAACTTTGAAAAATCCAAATGGGCCTTTTGCATTCCCTCTCTCCCCATATCTTTAAGTATTAGTGATACTTTCTTGCTCTCTAACTCTGTAGACCCACCTGGCTTGACTGGTAACAGTTTTAACATCATGCAGCAGGCTTGCCCCATAGCGCTCCTACTTTGTCTAAGAGAATACGTCCAGCCTGTGGCCAGACCTTCCCCAGTACTTACGATGTAAGCTCCACTGCAGCTAAAACATCCTTATTTCCTCTCTCAACTAGGATATTTAACGTTCTTTTTAGCATCTATTAGCCAAAAGCGCTAAGATTCCCTTTTGCAGTCTGGCTCCCCAGCAGGTTCTGCCAATAGTGGCGAACAGGATAATGACATAAGGTATTCTCTTGCTTTATTTACCTCCCTCTGCCTCATGCCCTATTTCTCCCAATTGCTTTATTTCCTTAAAAAATTACAGTTCTGACTATTGCATTTATTGTTCATTCACTGACTTATTCTTTAGGTTCTAATGTAAATGGGCTGGAAGAGCCCAGCCTTGCTAAGCGGTTGCGTGGCACTCCTGAGCGAATTGAGCTGGAGAATTATCGACTGTCACTGCAACGGGAAGAAGAACTAGAAGAGGTCCCTGAAGAGACTCTAGCAGAGCATAACCTGAGCAGTGTGTTGGACAAAGGAACAGAAGAGGATGTGCCCAGCAGGTTAGTACACATTGTCCGTAAGCTTTTTTGTAACTGTCCCAACAGACTTTTGCATGTTGTTCCTTTAGCTTTTTCTTTTTAACATATTGTTTGCCAGGTTGCTCTTTCTAAAGTTCTTGGAAATATTCCACATATGTATACAGATATTTTACATTGTAGTTTCTGTTCTTCTACATAGCTTACTACCATTCTTAGAATATAGTAACTATATAACTATAGTACCATAACTATAGTACCATAATACCATTAAGTTCAGTCCTAAGTTGGAAAGGAATTTCATATTTTATTTATTTTGAAAATTATATTAAAGACAAATGAGTCTTGAGCAAGCAGAACACAGGTTCAAATGGGAGTAGGTTCCAAAGTTAACATTTTTTCTATTTTGCATCACAATTCAATGACGTTTTCAGTTTAAAGACTCAAGCTTGACACATGTGTAATCCTGACTGAGTGCTGATGCAAAGGCTAAGAGACCTTAGTTTGAAGCAGTACTTACGGCTGTTGAAAAGTATGGTGCACCTTCACAAATTCCCCTTAATCTGCAAAGAGATGTGTAAACACATCAGGATCCAAGTATTTGCAGGTAGAGCTGCTGGAAATCAGTGCTGCAGGACTCATTGAGAGAGAATATTTATTGAAGAATGCTTGTGAACTTTATGATCAATCTCACACTTTTTGAATTCTCAGTCTCTTAATAGTAGTTTCTAATCATTTACTTATCTTCGTATTAATAACAACCCTTATCTTTTCAGCTTTCAGTCTGTCCAGTATTCTTCTTGAAATAAACTCAGATAAGCCTCAGGAAACCAGTAGCAGCATTAGATCCTACAGACATATTCTGTGTATACATTACCTACGGGTATAGGGCTGTATAAGAAATTCTTTACTACTTTTATGCATGTGAAATTGAATTGAATTGGTGTGGTGAAGAAGGCAGGTATGTTCATTAAAATGTTTACAGGATTAAGATAGTATAGAACCTGTCATTTATTTATCTTATAAGGTAACTTTGAAGAGGCAGCACCTGAAAAAGAGTAACTACTAATAGCCTGAACTCTGCCACTCTTGACAGAGAGCATGAACATTTGGAATCATGAAGGTGTAGCTTAATAGAAGTGCCTGGGAACTGCTAATAACTTGTACAGCAGTTCTCTCCAAAACCTAAATAATAATTTTTGATTAATTTCTTAACATACTAATTTCTTTAGAATATACTATTTTGACATACTTTACACAATTGAGAACTTATATAGGGTCTGGTTGAATAATCATGGGACTATTTAACGGGAGATGCAAACTCTGTTTGCCTTACTCATTCCTACTTTAGCTCCCAGCTCAGGCCTAGGAATTATATCAATTATGACAGTTTAGGCATTAATAATATTGTGGGGTTTGTGGTCCTTTATGTTTATAGCTCTAAATCAAAATTCAGTAGTATGGAGACCTGTTATTATTGGTCATGATTTCAGTAAATCAGAACTCAATAGGTCTGGTCAGTGAATGGCAGAAAATTCCCAAAGGAGAAGAGTTAGTTAAAAAAGTAAAGCTTTGGTATTTCAGGATGAAGCTGTTGCTCATCTCCAAGAGTTGTTTTGTAGAATTGTGGATACTGAGGCTACTACACCGTTAGATTAGGTAACTTGATTTCCTTGCATAGGCTGCTACACTTAGCTGCCTTTGTCATATGTTCATCTTCATAACTTGAACTGTGTGTAATAGACTGAATTATTATATTTTGCTTGTGCTAAGCAGTGTTTAGTGGGCAATTCACACTCTATAATAGAAAGGAAGGAGAAAAGTTACCAAATTCTCCATCAGTTTGACTTGGAAAAATTCTGTACCAAATCCAAACACTGCAAGCAGTTTACTTAGAGCATTGATAAGGCTGTGTGGGCAACATCAGAGAGAATTTTCTAGATGATGTAGCTATCTGTTATCTTCTGTTCAGCTGTATCCACTCCCTGATATTTCACAGAAAGACCAGGAAAAAAAAAAGGAAATTCTCACTACTTTTTCAGCAACAAAAGAAAAAAGAAATGATTCCTGCAACAAGCCAACCAAAGCCCTGATTTGATTATCTTCACTGTCTTGGTGCAGAGCTGCAGGGTTAGGAGCAAGCTGAGGAAATGCGGGACTTTTTGTTCCGTCTGTGTCTTACGGAACAATGGATTGGGCTTCAAGATTCACCTAGGTATGAACTCCAAATCAAACAGACTGTGCAGTTGGGTGCCCAGCTTCCCTACACACGTACATGCACGTACACATGAGAATACGCATTGCAGAGAAATTTTACAGAAAACAGTATTCAAAGGACATTTTTTCAAAAGAGAGTTAATCTTGCTTAGGCATCAGCTCCTCAAGAGGAAAAATTATTTGAGCGACCAAACTATGACTACACAGCATTTGAGAAAACCCTTTAAGTGCCTATTCATCAGCTTGAACTTGCAGTAACTTGCAGTATGTCATCTGCATTTTTGGTGTAATACTCTGTTATGGTGACCTTTTGAAAGAGTGTGGTAGGACAGCTCATACTGCGTTGGACCTGTATGGCAAGGAATAGAAGAGGTTTGTTTCCACAGTTTAGGTTCCTCTCCTCAGCACTACATCTGTGTAGGAACATCTCTTTAAAGAGATATTCAACTGGTTATACCAATTCCATAAAGTAACCAACTTTAGTCTTTAATTGCTGCTTTATAGAAGGGGGAAAAAAAAAAGTGTGTTAGCTGTTGAATTATTTCCTGCGGCACAGGATCACCAAGCTGAAAGGAATGGCCACTATACCAGGCCATCTCACTGCTGTATTTCAGCTTCTCACTTCTCAGTATTCAAAGGTCAAACAAAAAGCAGGTTATAAATAAAAGCCAAAGAAGGTAAAGTGAGCTATGTGGTAAAGAACGTATGTCGTCAATATTACATGAGATAAGCAGGCTGGCTGAAGAGCAGCAGCTCGTCCCATTCAGCAATCATGGCAACAGTTGTAGCAGCAGTAAACCTTATTGACAGCACATGAAAAAGCCAGCATGCAACACCTGTCAGGTTTATTTCCATACTAAAGGGTAGGAAAGTGTGCTGCTAATCAGGGAGGAAGGGAACATCACTTTTTATCTCTGTGAGCATATCTGTGTAAAGCCTTTGGAATATGCTCCAGTCTCCTGGAATATACACCGAGTCCATGGCATGCAACAGTGTTTGTATTCAGTATTTAGCATGTGAAAAACAGCCTGATAAAAAAAATAAGTATTCAATTTATGCTGTGAAAATGTGGGTTATAACTTGAGCATTTCACATATATTTCAAAATCATGTTATATATATGCAGAACTGTGAGAAGAGTCTAAGAGCCAGTGTACAGAAGTACATGACAATCAGAACATGAAAAAAATAGCATTTACTTTATTAACATCACTATCAAAAACAGTCTTTCATACTAATAGATGAATAGAATTATATAAATATGGTATGTTCATGTAGTGGTAGATTAATTTGACGTTCTGAGCCTGAATATGTTTATTTGCAATACAAAAGAAAGGGTGCTGCCATGTATCATTTTTTTGTAGAGTGTCAGTTTATTACACAGTGAGTGTTCATGAAGTGAAAACCTTGTGTATGGAAAACAGAATTACAACAACTGAACAAGTTATATTTTATATATTTTATTTTTTATCCAGCTCTTGTTCTAATAAATGCAGTTCTTTTCTGACAATGATCTATTAAGGAAAAACAAAGAAAGAGTACCTTTTCACCCTGCGGATGCATTCTCTGAATGTGGTATGGTTCACATTCATTTTCCAGTGACAAATGCAACCATCTTTCTTCCCGGTATCTTTAGGTAGTCCAGAATGTAAGAGTGAGATAGCTTAAATGTCATTGCATAGGCAGTTACATTTCTTGTCCCTGCTGCTTATACTGAGGAACTGCTAGAATTAAACAGAGATGTCTAAAAAGCACTAATGATTTATTGTTTTGCATATTTTAGACTTTGCTGTGAGAATAATAAGCTCATTATTGTAATTATCCTTTCACTGCTTCCTACGGTTTTTTGCCACTATGTACTCTCTATACTTAATTGGATACATATGATAATTCTGTCTGTGATGTAGAAAAGTGAGGAATTTTGCATTTTTTTCTCCAGCTCTCCTTAGCTCACAGGCTGTAGTGCTTTGCACCTGGTAGTTGTGTTATGTGTTCTTTCTGCTCCTAAAGCCTTCTGTGGTTGACCCCAGCAAGTGCCAAAAACATCTTAGCTATCTGGAATGCTAGCATAAGCTGCTGTTATCAAAATATGTGACCTTTTACATTATGACACTGCCAAGCACTCTTGCACCAGTTTATCCAAAGCAATGTGGTATTAGGAAAGTCACTTCTTTCTACTATATTCAAGTATGGTCACTCCTGTAACAATTAATACTGCACAAGTATTTGGACATGGCTTCACAAGCACTTTTATGCTGCTTCACCTTGTTTAAAAGAAGCGGGGCAAGGATCATACTGCAGGCCACACATTGTGCTGTCACTAAAATGCCTATGAAATATTGATAGCAGAAAATTAAGTATTAAGGTTTGCATTGTATGTTTTGGTCTTTCATGTATTGAAATGACTTGTCAGTGATCTAAGACTGATATAGGAAACATTTACTAGTTGTTTCTTATCTTTTTTTTTAACCCTTACAGTAGTTCAGAGTCTGAGATGGAGGAGGAAGATGAAGATGAAGATGAACTACTGCTGCCTCAGCAACCCCCTTCAGACTTGGGTGGTGTGCCATGGAAAGAGGCTGTGCGCATCCATGCCCTCTTGAAGGGAAAGAGTGAAGAAGAGATTGAGGCTGAGGAGAATCATGAGATTGATGACAAAGAAGAAGAAGAGGAGGACGAGGAATATGAAGAGGAGGAAGAAGAGGAAGAAGAGGAGTCTAGCGAAGGTTAGACAGATTGATTTGTCCTTTCTTTCTGCTAGACAGCTGGGAAAACTGAACTGCATACTTGCCATACAGAATGAGAAAGATTTGCCTTGGAAAAATTTCCTTCTCCTTTCACTTTTTTTCTTACTTTGGTTTTTGAGGGAGTTATTGTCAAGAGAAATTTTAGTTTGGTCATTCTGCATACAGAAGATCTTTCCCCACAGGGCAGTTGCAGTACTAGTACCAACACACTGTGCTTCCCATACACCATGCCAACATGTGCAACTCACAGCTTTGTGACAATGCATTGTTTTATTGCTACTTATTATTTTTATTGGGAATTGGATTTGAAGGGGTCCTTTGTTATTTGGCAGCAAGAACTGGAAGCATTGTGGAGGCAGTGTTTTCAGTGCTGTGGGGTGCTTCACTTGGGGGTAGTGCCCTCGCTGACAGCAGGGCATCCCAGAAGAAGCTGCTTTTAGATCTCCTTAGTTAAAAGATGGCCTTGAGAAGTCAGGGACTTCAGGGGATTCTCATTTTTACTCTGAGGGATTTCTGTGGAAAATCTTAGAGAAAGACTCCTTCCCCTGTGTGTTTGTCTCAGTCATCAAAATGCATAGTTTGTGCTAAGAATAGACATTTTCGGTGTTTCACCACCATTCCAGTTCTCTCACTGATCTTGTCTTTTTCTTTGTTCTTATACTTACATTTCCCTTTGTGAAGACTAGTAGACTCCAAAGAGCTTCTTCACAAAGGTCTTTGGCTGCCTACTGCAAGCAGAGGTCCTATTATTTTGAGTCGTAGTGGCAGTTTGTTCAGGAGCTCAGCAGGTTGCTTGGTTATTTTTTCAACGTAGGAGCTGTGAAAGTCAAGACTGCTTTTTAAGTACGGTAACATGCATGTTTAGTATGGTAAATCTTGGTGTTCTCAGATGGATGTTTTTTCTGTTGAGCAGTTTTCCTGCCAGACACTTTGAATACAGCAGGAATAAGAGGTCTCAGGGAATTTCCAGACATTCTTTCTTTCTGATGCTGTCCTTTCTCTCTTTCTTTCTTTCTCTCTCTCTCCTTCTCTCTCTCTCACCATCACTTGTGTGTGTACACGCGTGTGTCTGATGTGATATATGGATGTGTGGTTCCCTCTGCTGTAGAGGGGGAGTATTGCCCTTGGGAGAGAGAGCTGCAACAAGGCCTCTGGCTTCAACGTCTCTCAAATGAAGAGGACACGGGTACATTTAAAGGTACCCATATACCATTTCCACTTCCATTTCCCCTAAGTAGGGGGGAATGTTTTAAAGAGCAGGTCCCACACGAGAAGATCCTGTGTTTTATGTAATTGCTTAACCAGCTTTCTAAAAACTGATTCGATAGCTGTTGTTACCTTCATCTCCTGATCAAAGTACCATATATCAGGTCTGACATTGCCACTGATTTTAGGAAAAAAGATAAAGTTGCCCAGTATTTCAGGATATCTAGAAAGCCTGGACAATTTGCTACTGTAATGAGAATGAACAGTGACCCCCATGTATTTAGGAGTTTCAGATTTGGTCCATACACACAGACTAATTGTACCTGTGCAGTATGTCAGACACATGGGACACATCAGAAGTACTGCTATTTATTAGATTGCCTGTGTGAGCAGACTTGTGTTTTTTGTTATTGTCCTTTGTGAATATGTGTCTGTGGGGAGAGTCTGCTGGGGAAGCTAATCAAACTGTGGAGATCCCTCAGATTTTTCAGTCATAAAATGGGCATAAAATGAACCTGACGTTCTTATCTAACTAGTTGTATTATTTTCCATAATGCATTTTATTGCAGTTTATTTCTGATTTTTTTTTTGAGCACTTGGTCCTAATAGCTTTTTAATCCCTTAGTCCCTCAACGTGGTTCATTAGAGCCAGAAAACAAAAGAGGAAAATCCAAGTGCCTTCCTGCAGGTAAGAGGGCATACCCAGTCATCAAACTGCCTATTTTGCAGTGTACTGTTGTAACAACTGTAGCTTAGCTTCTGACTTTTCTCCCCAGAGGGAGAAAAAGAAAAGAAGAGATGTTATATTTTTTTCCAAATTAACTTTTCTGGTGGTAACAACGAGAAGTATTACTAAGGTGGCTGAAGAGCATAAATGAAGAAGTTTCCCCTGTTGTAGCTGCTAATGTTCTCTAGACCTGGCTTCCAAAGATTTGATTTGTGTCTGGCTTCTCATTCCATTGAAAGTTAAACATTGAGACTTCCCACTTCTTATAAAGTGCTGGTAGGTGCCACAGCAGGTCTGGAAGGGAAAGCTACCTTTCCAGATGTAAGTGGAATTAATGTCCAGCTTCCTGTGAAGCTTAGCAGGCAGTCTTGAGGAAGGGCTACACCAGCTGTAATTTGAAATTCTCAAACATTTAGATCTCAAGGAAATGTTAGGTTTGCCTGTCAGCTAAGGAGCAGTCCTTCACAGCTGGCTGTGCTGTTTAAGTTGCTATTTATTTACTGGAAAAAGTGAAAAGGACCTATGTCTTAACCAGGACAGACCCAGGCCTTTGTCTGGAGACTTGTGGGGTAACTGATGGTATGTATGTTACACTGATCTAAATCCTGGAGAAATCCATTTTAAAACATACAGATCACGTGGGACCTGTTCTTTTCTAGCCTTGCTGAGTGACAAAATACTTCTCAGCCATTGCTGGCAAACCTAAACCTTTTAACACAAAATTTTGTGTGGCGATGCAAATGCTAACTCTACTCATCTTGGGGCCTGGGGGCCTGCATGCGAGTGCTTTGGTATGCAGTGAGAAAAGCCCAGACTCCTGTCCCTGCAAGATGTCCAGTAGCTCTGGTTAGACCATGCGGTTGTGCTGATTGATAAGAAAACTCTGATGAGGTAACAGAGACATAAAACTGCTAAATACTTGGCTAAATTGTGAATCCTGCTCTGCACTTGTGTTTGTGCATCTGAACCCTTTTCCTCTTTAATGACCAACTGGTGATTCTGTCCTTCCTGCAGTTCCTTCTGCCTGTTTCTTCTGCAGTTTTAATGCCAAATGTCACACACAGTCGTTCCTGAAACAGACATCCCAAACACTTTGTCATGTCTGAGGAAAACATAGCCGGGAGAGAGGACCTTCGTTAAAACAAGACAGCAGGAAATGATGAGTGCAACCTCTAAATGTGGCTAATGTTTCTTGTTTCCTTCAAATGCTAGTCCAGCATATGAAAATCTAATTGCTTTTGAGGTTCTAAACTGCTGAAACAGTGTTTTGCCCTATACAGGGGTAATCCAGGTGTTTTGAAAATTGACTTACTACTTTATGAAGTAAGTGGGCATTTTACTTTTCCGGATGAGTCATTTGCTTTTGAAGACCACTCCTGCAGATGCTGAACACCTTGTCCAGTGTAGAATGAGTTATTTTAATATAGATAAATAAAACCTGAGCTATAGTCCCATAGCAGACAGCAATGGAGACAGGGTCTATCAATATAATACTCACCTCAGGGTAGATGCTCCCAGCATGGACATTCTGCAGCAGTTAAGCGAGTTGCTTATCAGCTGCTTTAGTGGTGTGCCCATTGTTCCCTTTGACTATCCATATATGTCTGAGCATTGTGTAGGCAGGTAGTTGAGGAATAAAGCAATTTCTTTTAAACAGATTCATTTTTGCAACAGGAAGTCCCTTCTGGGGAGGTGGAGATGCTGTTAAGTTATAATGAAAATGCTGATATTCCTCAGAAAAAAAAAAAAAATCTACCCTTTGAACAAGCCTTTTTGTGCGAAATAGCAGGATTGGACAAAGTGCTGTTTTAAGTGTGAAATTGTGTGCCCATGTGTGCACATGCACATATACACACAAATGAAACTCTGAGATCCATCATGTAATTTGATTCACAAGGAGATATGTACCCAGCATAGAAAGGAATACTTAACCTGATAGTAGGGCATGAAAGACCTTTTGTTTTGGTGCATCAAACTACAATGCAAATTGTTCTTTGCCTTTAAAAGCAAGATGTCTTTGGCAATAATCATGAAGAATAGGCTGAAGGAGCTGGAAATTTTTACTAAATTGGTTTTTACATACCACATATCTGTTGGACACCCAGAGAATGTCTTTCATTTCAGCAAAGCTGCTTGCAATAGAGATAATCTCCAATGAAGTTTTTAATAGCATCTCTTTGCCTCTGGAATGGCATTATTCAGCTTTGATGGGGAGTCTGAAGAGTGCTATGTTAGTGTATGTGTGCACACACAATGCTGAACTTTGTCTGTCTGTCTTACAAACTGTCTTAGCCAGTAATATGTTCTTTTCTTCTTTTCTTATTTCCTTTCCTATGATGTGTTACCTTTCCTTTCCACTGTTGTCCCATCTTTTCCTCCCTGTCCTTCATGCCACCCCACCTACATCCTGGTATGCCATGTCCTCCGTTTGCTAGCTGGAAACCTTAGACTGCAGCAGATTGTAAATCCGGTTGATCCTCTGGAGATCCTGGCAGATGTGCACTGGACACACATCCGTGAAAAAGAGGAGGAGGAAAAAATGGTTCCAACCTCAAAGTCCTCCACCTCCAGAGGTAAATCTTCCCCTGCCCTGCACCATCCGTTCCTCGATCACAGTTGCAGCTGTGTAACTCTGTTGCTTCTGCGCCCTTCAAGAGCAGTGTACTTCAGCAGGGGCAGCCGTGATCCAAAGGAACTACTTTCTGAAATTACACTTGGTTAAACATTTTGCTTTTCAGGTCAGTGTCCACTTAAAATGACTGCTTTCCCAGCAATTTGGTGGTGGTGACTTCTTCTGACCTGTTTGTGTGCCTGCTTTGGCTCCATAGCATTCTTCCTCACCGTACACAAGATGTGGTAGTACTTGTAATGAGCCCATGGTAACTGACTTTAGGGGTAGGTGCCATGGACTTTTTGTGGTAGTGAGGACTCTATGCCTCTTTTAGGGAAAGTTAAAGGGTTATGTTGTGTACCTACTACAGCTAAGATCAAACAAGGTTGGCTTCTGTATTGGGCCTATTTCTCCACTGCTGCTTTTCAAATTGTGTAACTGCATCTGGTATTATCAGGGAGTGGTGGAGTTCAGAGAGCTTGCATATCTGACCAGTGGTTGTTTTGACTTCCTGTATTTAAGATTTGACAGAATACCTATTTTGCCAACAGTCTAGCTGTCTTATAAACCTTTTGTCAGTCCCTGCAGTTCTTATTCTAGACTATATTACAGCGTGTCTTAAGGTAAGTATGTCATAGGTGCTTCACCTCTGCAGAAGTCTAAGCTTAGTAAAACTTAATGATTCTGTCACTGAGTGGCGGTCTTCTATCAAAGTGTGCCAGAATTGTAGGGGAAGTAAGTATGTTATGAGAAGGGGTGTCTTTCACAGGAAATGTGAGATGAAGTTCATGACTGATCTGTGTTACAAAAGCCTAGGGCTTTACCTCATCTTGACTGATCACATTGCATTCTAGATAATTATGTTTTCCTTATAATTCTAGATGGCTTGTCTTTTGTTTATTTAAATCATAGTCCACCTTGATACACATTTCCAGTTTAGTTCAGCTAGGCTTACAGTTGCAGTTTGCAGAATGCACTGGCATTTTCTGGTATGAAATCAGCTCCCGACCAGTAAGAAGTAGTCTGTGTTCCACTGTCTGTAACATTCAGTATTCCTCAAGTACATGCTTAATGTTTAAGAACACTAAGTAAAAAATGTTAACATAGTATCATAAGCTTACCACAATAGAGGTTGCTTTAGCTTCTGCTTGAGGGTCTGTGACACTATAGTTTCTGAGTTCTTTCTTTAGTTTATATTTTATAATTCCTACTTTTCCATAGTGTATTGGTACACCTGTGCCAGCAAAAAAGAGGAAAACCTGTGTCGATCCTTCCAATTTGATTTTATGGTCTTTATAGCTTCTTTTGGGAAGCAAGGCAATATTTCCTTCTCTTCCCCTCGAACTAGGCCAAACTAGGAAAATCCTGATCAATAGATTAGCTGCTTCAGTTATACTCTAACACAGTACAAGTATGTGCAGGCGTATCAGCAGTTTTCTAAAAGGACTGTTGCAAATAAGCATTTGAGGGCACGGTCTAAGTTTTCAATAGACAAATAGACATTGTTCCTGGCTGAGCTGTGATATGAGGTGTTTGGAGAGCTTATCAGAGTAGTGGTGGTGAGGTTTGATCTGAAAGTTTGGGGCAGCATGGCAATACACAGAAGCCCCTAGCACCCTGCTTTAGGCTCTCTTCCTTGTCTGCTGGCATTCAAACCAAGGCAGCTCAGCTCCCTCATCTGTTAGTTTCCTTCCTGTACAAAGTTTCAATGCAGCACAACAGTGGCAACCTGCTAATCAGATGCTGCATTTTTCTCACTATGCAACCTATATTTCCTCTAACATAACAGATCGTAAAGGAAGATTTGGCCCTTGATGTTTGTATGTTATCTCAATTTAAATCCCAAGCCTGGAACTGTTTGTTTAACATCTCATATGTTTTGTTCCTGTATTTGCTGCTGAAAAATCTCCCTTTGTCACCCTTCTGTTTTAGACGCTTACTGATGGTCTAATTTTGATTTCTTACAATTTATTGTTTTTTAAATTCAGCATCCGACCTTCCCTCCGTACGCCATGAGGCGGTACAGGCGTGGCTGGAGACGGTCCCTGGAGGTAGTTTGGTGATGTTCTATGTATTCCAATGCACAATAACCCTGCCCGTCTCTTCTCCATGCCTTCAGCAGCTGAGCTGGTACTTTAACCCTGGACTTATGGCCCTGTCGCTACTGCATGACTGGAAGTGGAGGGAGGGAGGGAGGAAGAGGGAGTGTGCATGCACGCCTTGCTCAGACAGTCCGTTCTTGCATGAACTCGACGTTTGTTGTAACCCTTCTGAAGGCAGGCCAAACAGAGAGGTTATCTTTGGTGTAACAAAGTAGGAGGAGAAATCTAGCTGAGTGTTTTGATTTGCTTTGTAAACTGAAAACTAGACCAGTTGTTATTCCCCTAGCTCCTTGACTAAAAGAACATTGGGCTTTCTTGCAGTCAAAAGATGAAGTGACAGAGTGCTGAAAGCAATTGCAGTTATCTATAGCAATTGCAAACTAGCTATCTGGTGAAGAAAACAAGAAAGAAGATTAAGGCTGAAGCTGGGATCTTTAGGAATAGTGACTGCTGTTGTGTCTCCTGTTACTTGGGGATCCCCATATTTAGGAAAGTGTCAGGAAAAAGGATGGTAGAGTTCAGTTGCTTTTGTTGTGTGTTCCTCTAAGCTCTATTACAAAAACAATGGTTGTGGGATTAGAGTAAGGGAGAAAACTTGTTTAAAGGAGTGAAAGTATCTAAAGGAGTGGAACAGGAGTAGTTTGTGGATACATAGTTGATCTACAGCTAAGTTGCTTTGGCACATCAGGATAGCTAGCTCACCTATAAAGCCTTGCTTCTGTTGCTGCTTTGGCGAGGCAGCATTGGTTTACAAGATGGCTGCACGTGATGCAGTCTGCTCACGGCTGCTAGCTGATACAAGCAAAATGCCGATCCCAGTTTCTGGCTGCCGTAGTGCGTAGCTTCTGAGTTACTGTGTGACAGCTTTTGGCCTCTTGCTCCTTATCCTAACTGCGTATACGTATATGCACAGTATATGTATAATATAACCAACCACCTGCAAGCTCTCCATGTTCCTCAAAATGTGATCCCCTTTGCACCGAGTTGTTACTTATCTATGCATCTGTAATCTTCCATTGAGGTTTGTATACCAACCTATTTAAGAGTTGATTTTCTCCTCTCCTTCCAACACTCCTTATGTGCATCATGTCACCTTATGGTTTCTGGATCTGAAGACACCTGTGTACATAGCAGTATCAGATATTCCTAACATCAGGGTTACATTTTTGCAGGTTTTGATTAAGATTGTTCACATTTGCTGTTATCATAAAACCATCCTGTGACATTATTATTTCCAAAATAACATAGGCTAGTGCATACTTAATCAACAATCAGACCAAGGCACAGTTTGTTTTGTTCAGTACATTTATATATGCCCCTGTGGAAAGTCCAACCTTTGCTACATGACTCAGTCTCCTAAGCTCTAGCTGTGTAAGGTTCTGGATTTTATAAGCCTCTGACGTAAGGGAATAGGTCAATGCTTTATCACAAACAAGTGTAACTGCCTTTTCACAGTAGTTGACAGAAAACAAATTAACCCGTGTGTTTGTCTGTCTTAATAGTACAGAGGGGAAAAGCATGGAAAAGGATATTCTTAGGTTGAAGGAAGAAGGCAAACCACCCACTGAAGGCTATTTTGAAATAAGCAAAAACCTATATTAGAGAAAGAGGAGAGGCTGTAAGACCTCAGTTTTAGGAACGGTTGATTTATTTTCAAGATTGTCATAATTAGTAATGCTAGCATTTAAATGGTTCCAAATGCCATTTCTTCACTGGTAAATAAAAAGATCAGTGCTCACTCTGAGGAAAGCTGGCACAGCATAATTTGCTCCTGTGTGGCTAAACTTCTTTGTCATCCAATGCTGGGGACGACGGAGTGAGGCTCCTATTGGAAACAGCCTCCAGCCCTGCCGTGGGGAGCTAACTGCCAGGAATCACGGCAGGAGCCCTCCTAAAAATGACAGTATGACACTGTATGCGTGCAGGCCTAGAGGCTTGCAATGCTTAGTTTACTGGTAAAGGTGTGACCAAGAAGGCTATCGTCATTATACGACTGGATGCTATGTGTATAGTTAGCAAACATTGTGCATAATAATACCTGCTGACTGTGTACGCATTTCCAATACGTGGATATACAACAGAGTTAAATGTCTGCATGTTGTTGAACAGGAATTGATGCTAACTTGCTGCACAAATCTAAAAATGTAGTTGATTGATTCTACTGTGAAAAGAACTGGAAGCGCTTTTTTATATGTAAATTATGTTTGAAATTATAGCATACTATGAATGCGTAATGAAAAAAAGTCTAGTAAATCATCCATAGCATTAGAGATGGGTCATGGTTTCTTCTTCTTTTTTTTTTTTTTTTTTAATTTTTTAAGTATCACTTATTAATGAAATGTAGACCTTGTGGCTTGGTCTTTTTTTCCTCCTGTAATTAAATCCTGTCATGAGTACTAATGTCAAATGCCCTTTTTGGGATTATAAATTCAACAATATTTTCTTTTTTTTTGGACCCAGCAAATCAAATTATGATTTTAAATGGAAAATTTTGAGTATCTTTTTATTTCCTTAAAAAATCTCAATTGTTTTGTGAGTTAATGTACAGCATATCAAATCTCTTAGACCGTTTTACCAAAGAGTACCGTAGCTGCACAGATTTAAACCATTTCCAAATGTAATAATGATTAATCCTAGAGCTAGACTATTTGTCTCTGATTTACACCCTTGAAAGCCTGTTTCAATTTCTAGATGAACAGTTGTGGTACATTGTGAGATTTCAGTTTTCACCTAATACATGTATGCTATAAAGTGATGGTAACTCTTTTGCTCTGGAAAAGAAAAACAGTAAACTTTATTCTGGTTTGGTGGCCTCTCAGTCCCCTTTTTGCTGAATTTTGCACAAGGCCTGCTCCTCAGAAAAGTCCTGGCTGCTTTCACTGCAAATGCCTTAGAGAGTCCCAAGGGGCAGGCACTCCTTGATTTCTTGGAATCTGGAAGTATCATTTTACAGTATATGTCCTTCCAGCTGACACGCTTCAAAATTTCTTGTTTTGGCAGTAATTAATAAATATATACATTATGAATAGTCATTGCAGTTTAGTGTATGCCCTTTTCACTGTATAGAATTTTTTCTTTTCTCTCAATATTTGAATATATTCTAGCTCCATGTGAGGACAATGATGTGGAGGATGAGCTGGGCACAGGGCCTGCAGACACAGAAGGGCAGGCGGGTGAAGAGGGAGACACAGGTGCAGAGCTGGATGACGGTAGGGTACTACTATACATCATTTGAACCTGTTATGTGAACAGAATTATATTGGTAGAAAATACTTTGTATGAGAATACTTAAGCCTAATCATATTTTCAGTGATATAGAAGTTTCTTTCAAATAGTCAGGAGGGAGCCAGAAGTGAAGGACAAAAAGAAACAGAAGAACCTCTGTGCCATGGGTTGTAGAATAAATTTCTTATATCCTTTCACCATCTGCTATTTAGAGGGCTTAGTCTTGTGTCCATATTCAGTAGTTAAGCTTGCTGAATAACAGAAATAGAAGTAAATTTGTGAAAAGGCCACAGTATTGTGCCAAAAATCTTCCCCTGCTAGTGCAGAAAGAACAGCGTATGCCAGAAAACATTGAAGAATTGCCAGAAAACTGAGAAGCTATGACATCAACTACCTATTTAGTACTTTCTATTAATGATCCATCATTTACTGCTTAAATGACTCTAATAGCACACAGAAAAGAAGTGAAACGTTTAGGTGTTCAGGTTATGAAAGCAATTAGCACCATGTGAATGGAAAGAAAGGATTATTAAAGATTTTGAAAATGATAAACAGATGTCTTGATGGACTTGTACCCAAGATCTCTTGTTTTTTCCCCCCCTCTGCCCAACCTGTGTGATTAATGATCAGATGACATCCCATCTGATGCAGAAGCTGAGTTTCGCTTACATCAGGGTGACATAGAAGAGCCAGGACTAAAAGTCTCTGAAGATGAAGAAGATGAAGAAGGAGCAGAAAGTGCTTCTTGCAATGTGACAGAAGGTAATAGTTTTCCCACCAGTGTTGGGATTATTGTAATTGCATTCTGGATAGTCTATACAGTTATTTGATTTTTTAAGAGAAGGCAGTCTCTTGGATTTGAACCATCTGACTACTCTCAGTGGCAAGGTGTGTGCTTGCATTAACATTTTGAGAAGAATGTTCCAAGTCCATTGATTACAGCTTCCTAAAGTGTGAGAGGCCATCTAACTGCTCATTCTTGTAGAAGTTTTTATGTAAAAACTTTGTACTGTTTTGGACAGTTACGAAGTTTTGACTAGGTTCCAGATGTCCAGTTGAGGAATTTGTCACTTCTTGCTGTGTGTAACATTAAAAATTTAGAATATTAGTAGTCTAATTTGTTTTGTTAAATGTATTTTTGCTTTCTGTAGATCCATGCAAGCCATCCATCCCTATCCAGTCAGCTAGTGACAATGTTCTTCCTCTGTCTCCAGCTGACAGTCCGAAAGCAAAACAAGCAGAGGTAAGAAAGAGAATCTTTCAAGTTTTCTACTTAATACCTAAAGTTCAATAGAACGGTTGGATAGACTATTGAGAACTGACAGCAGTGCTCTTTTCTGCTTTCCTGTCTCTATAATTGATGTTGACTTTCTTGAAATCTGACTTTATTTAGACTTAAAAAATAATGTACTATCTTTCTTTCTTACTTGCAGAATGTGGTGGCTCTGTCACAGTCACACAAGTTCCCATCACAAAATCAAAAAAGAATTATAGAAGATATTTTAATTTCAGTGCACAGTTAACAAGAGATATATTATACATAATGCATGAGGGGAGTCATAAGTAAGGTGTTTCCTGTTTATTCTGGCTTTGCTATCTTTTCTGTACCAAAATCAGATTCGTTACAGCTGCAGTTCAAAATTATATTTGTATTACTTACTTAGTAGTAACCAAGGCAGTGCTTATTGTTTTTAGAGTAACAATATAGTTCAGCTCAAGAAAGCTAACTTATTTACTGTCACAGTGTCAGCCCTGGAGTCAGCAAGCAAGCTTACCGTGGTGTTTCCAGCTAACAGGAAGCACTTGACCCTTGAGATGTTTAATTCAAATATTTCCCTTCAGTGTTTGTTTTTAAGGAATTGCTAAATGATTAGACTTTCCTAGAGAGTTTTGTCATAAACCAGTTTACTTGTACAATGGATACATTATGGGATAAGGCTAGTTTGCTGACAGCAATTGTTGACAACATTCTCTTTTTATTAAAATTGAGGGTGTTTTTCTTTCAGACCCATCTAATGATTTTGTTAGACGAAGTTATTCTTTATATCAGGACAATGCCTAAATGCAGTACTTAAGACCTGGGTGTTTAATACGTCATACAAGCACACAGATAGAGAGGTTCATGCTCTAATGCTCATGTGCCACTTAAACCAAACTTTCTGCATTCAAAAGAAAGCTGGTTCGAAAGATGTCATTGGAAAGGTAATACCAGAACTCAGTAAGAGGTGTCCCATGCCAAAGGGTAAAATACTAAAACAAAGAATTGTGCTACTGAGTAATATGGCAGTCTAGATAGAGGAGGTGAAAGCCAAGACTTCTCAGATTGGGTAAGGGAGTTGCAGCCTAATTTACACTTAAAAGAGAAGGCACCATGTGCTTTAAGAAAACATTCCAGCAGATGCTAGCCAGCAGAAAGTGCTGTGTTGATGTGAGCAGGAGAGACTTGAAAGAGATCTGTCTGAGATGAGGGACCACCACTGTATACAGAGTTGGGTGTTGAAAGGGAGAGCAGGAAAAGATAGAAATGGATTTCTGGAATTTAGTGTGCTTTTCCTTCCGAAAGTTAAATTTGCCTTGTTGTCACATACAAAAGACTGTTTATACAATGGGACAGAAAAACGATCAGATCCTGAGGAGGAATCCTAAGTGACATTCCAGGCCTGGGAGTGAGATGTCATTTGTGTTTTGATTTGTTTTGTTTTTTTCATATTTTGATACTTGGGTTGTTTAGCAGCAAAGATGGAACGACATTCTAATGTGCCCAGTGACTATTAGTATTTCCTTTTTTTGTATTTTGTAGGATGTAACAGATCCCCTGGCTGCAGTATCCTGTGCAATAAAATCTCCAGAGGCACGCTTTTTTCGTGAGCCTTTCCTTCTTGAGGAAGGACCAAAAGATGAAATTCCCAAAGACAGGAAAGCTAAAAGCCCTTCGGTGCCACTCTCTCCGGTGTTATCCCAGCCGGTTGCATCACCGGAAGCCATTGCACCTACATCTCCAGCAGAATCTCAGCCAGCAGCACCAACACTGGCTTCATCCCCAACATCTTCTCAAACGCCTATCTGTTCCCAGCCTTTGCCTTCTGCAGAAACATCCATTCCATCCCCAGTAGAACCTCCAGTGTGTTTCCAGCCAGTCCCAGCCTTAACGTCTACTCCTCTAGCCAAACTGGTCCTTAGGAGCCAGGATAGCGAGGTAGAAAAACTGGGGAGCCCTACTACTGCAGAAGAGGCTCTGAAACGTAGTAACCTTGTAGAAGAGTTCTGGATGAAGAGTGCTGAAATCCGTAGGAGCTTAGGACTCACCCCAGTAGACAGAAACAAACGCTCAGAGTCAAACTTTACTGTATCTGCCCTTGAGACAACTCCTCTGAAGACTTTTAATACTGAGAGTGTTTCAGGGGATGAAAGGATGCATCTTGTGAAGCCCCAGCCTGCCCCAAGAAGGCAGGGACTGTCCAAGTTAGAAAACGAGCAGATTTCTCTGCTCACTCCAAAATCTCCATCAGAAAAAGAACTGAGGAGTTCCAATGAAGTAAAGAGAGATGTATCCAGCAGTTCAGGACTTGGCCTCCAGGAGAGCTCATCTAACATGAGAACTTTGGCTAGTCAGAGCTTCAACACTTCTGACTCTACCATGCTTACTCCTCCATCAAGTCCGCCACCACCACCTCCTCAAGATGAAGAACCAGCCACTTTGCGTAGAAAGAGGCATCAAGCAGTTTGGCAGAATGAGGCTGAATCCAAGTCACCTCCAACATCAGCATCAACACCTCCCGTTCCCCCACGCCATGAGCCGACCTCCGCTGTCAAAGAGTCAACCCAGGCCAAAAAAGACGATGTGCGGAAGTCTTTTGCAGAGAGTGTGGATGAGATTCCATTTGCCGATGATGTAGAGGACACATATGATGACAGGACAGAGGACACAAGCCTTCATGAGAAGTTCTTTACACCTCCTACCAGTAGGCCAAGGCCAGAGAAACCACTTGTTTTGCCCTTGGTCAAAGAAAATGGTGGTCTGCCCTCAATGGAAGGAGGGGTTAACCAAAAGAAGAGAGCATTGCCTGAAATTTCTGCAGAGGCCAAGGAGCTTGCTGAAGAAAGAATGAGAGCCAGAGAGAAGTCTGTCAAGAGCCAAGCACTACGTGATGCCATGGCTAAACAGTTGTGTAAGATGAAAGATATGGAGACGGCTGCAGCTGCTGCTGCTGGGGCCACAAGGGCACGAAAGACATCTTCTATGCCTTTGAAGACCAAAGAGTTGTTTTATGACTCTCCAAAGCACTTGGCCTTGAAAATGGCAGAGGGGTCCACACTAAAGCATGATGCTGCTAATGAGAAGTTCTCCACTCCTGCTGCTGATGTGGCTGGACCTGAAGGGTCTGTCACCTCTTCAGAGGGCTCCAGTGGGAAGAGTAAGAAAAGAACTTCTCTTTTCTCCCCTCGTAAGAACAAAAAGGAGAAGAAATCCAAAAATGACAGTAGGCTTTCTGACAAATCTAGTGGTGGGACAGAGGAAACAACAAAGTCTAGGTCATTATGGAAGTCTGTTTTCTCTGGGTATAAGAAAGACAAGAAGAAAAAAGCTGATGACAAATCCTGCCCAAGTACTCCCTCAAGTAGTGCTACTGTGGATTCTGGCAAGCACAAAGCTTCTCCGCTGGTTACAGCTGCAGGTATAATAGATATGTGATACAGCTGGGTATCCTTGCAAGTAAATTTGGCTGTGTGATATTGTGCTGAATGACACTGCTCCTCATTGTCAAACGTGCAGATCAGAATAAGTAACAGCAACTAGAACTGCATGTTTGCGTACGTACAGAATTAGTTGATATGCCAATGAAAAAAATGGATCCTTAAATAAAAGCTTAACTTTTGATATGTACAAGGCACATCCGTTTTCTGCCTTAGGCTGATTTGAGAAATAGGCACTATTTGCTGGAGTCAGGTGTTTGTGACATGTCATCTCTGTTTTAAATCTGATCCTCATCTTTTCCTTGGGTGGTTTGTTTCTTTGTCTTTCAACCTGGTTCCATGGATACTAAAGACTGTAGAGATGCAGTCACTCCTGTGTTCTCAGTGATGTGACAACTGTCTGCTGATCTAAATGTGTGGATTCTGCGGCCTCATGTAAATCTCTCACGTGCCATCAGGTTCAGACAGGGATGTTTAATGGCAATGTGATACAGTAAATAAGTTAGCCATAAACATGATCAAAACCAAACACATTACATTTCTCTGTCCTTGCAGAAATAGCCAAAATAGTGCCTGCAGCTGTCATCCAAATGCTGTATCTTTCATAAGAACATTGATACAGCAGAAAGGGACAATCATGACCATGACTTTTTAACACTGTTTACAGAAAGTGATGCATGCTTAGAACAAAGCTTCTAACTAGAATTGATCATTTTGTGGAGCAGTGCTTGTCTGATGACTGTGTAATCCCAGGCAATGCCGCTGAGACTGGCATAAATGACTATGTGTTTTTGAAGTTGAGTCAAACAGATTACCAACTGAGTTCTGAAATGTTTACAGAGAGAAATGCTCTGTTGTAGTCACCATTTTTCTAACTTCCCCTTCTTATTCCTGGCTTCTCAGATTTGCAGCTCCGTCGGCACCTAAGTTTTTCAGAGGACTCTGACCTCTCCAGTGATGATATTCTGGAACGCTCCTCCCAGAAATCCAAGCGAGAGGTAGGCAGAGGGGGAATCCATTTTAGATAGATCTTGCAGTCATGCAGATCAGAGGCTCAGAACCACAGCAGAAAGTTGGGTGAATAATTTTGTCATTCTTACTGTTTCTTTTGTGGAGCAGGCTTTCCTGGAAGCTGACCAGCTGTTCTACCTCAAACAAGTTGGTTTCACTTGGTTTCACAATTACAAGCTACTCCCTACTGTTATTACATGAAGGATCTGTTGTCTCACTATGACATTACTTTACAACTGAGTATCACAGTCTAAATAGTGAATTTTGTCCCTGTTATGAACATGCCAATAATCTACAGAAAACAAAAATTTAGTGTCAGAAGAGTAATTTCACTAGCTCTAATGTTACTGCAAAAGGGTGACAATGAGATTATCCTAAAATCAGACCCTTACAACAAGTGAGGACTTTGTTTTACCAGCCTCTTTGATAGATTGATGTGGTAAAATTCCAAGCAAACTACAGGCAGGCAAACTACAAATATACTTTTTTGTGCCTCAAGAGCACAGTCAAGACAGATTGTCAACTAAAAGGTAAGCTATAGGTCGCAGTTTGCAACTCATGCAGGTTTGCATATTTTTCCTGGGAGAAGAGGATGTGTACAATCTGAATTAGTACCTTCACTTCTTGGAGGACAGATGAGCTATCACTTGTCTCTCCCACTTTGACCCTGTTTTGTTTGAGGACTTCGTAGTAGTTCCTGAGTATTTCCATGTCTGTTGTGAAGATAACAAATGTGAAGATAAAATAAGTAGTGATTCCTTATGAAATCCCAGTATATAGTGGTTGGTCTTAGCCTGATGTTTTCATTCCAGTGTGGTCTGGTGTGAACTCTACTTCTTCTGAGAAAGTTGTTTCTTGTTTCTGAGCAACCTTCCCTAGCTAGTGCAATAATGTGATGGTGTAAGATATATCAACGGCTTTCTAGCCAAAAATAACTTCACCTTAATCGGCGTTTTAAGGAAGTTATTGAAGAGAACAGGGGAGACACCAGTGCATCCTCATAAAAGCCCAGAGAGAAAAATACATTTTTGCAATGTGGAAAAAATATAGTGAGAGACAAATGCCAAAATTAGATGCTTTTAAGTTATTTATTTCAATTTTAGGATGGCACTGTTCCACTACTGGTGGAAAACATAAGGATCTGCTCTGCTTCTTTGATTTTTATTAGCTTCTGAGCTCTGCTAGGCAGACTTTGCAAGGTTTAGAGGAATAAGTACAGATTTCATTGGCCCCACAGAACGCTAAGGCCCTTCTAGTACTGAAGAATGAAAAATGGGTTCTTCCTGTCCTTTCCTGGTGGTGCCTGATCTTCATGTTAAAAAGCTCAGGAAGAAGAGACTATCTCAAAGGGTACTGTCACAAACACAGTGGTCTGTACCTCCTCTCTCAAACCTTTCATGCAGTGTTGCAGAAATCAGTCTCAAATGGCAGGATCTAGTTGATACTTGTCTCAGATGGCAAAGGTATGGAAGTACTGCAAATGGAAATGTCATAGGAAATGCTTTCTGTGTATATATAGTGGAATGAATTAGTAAAGTTAACAAATTTAAGGCTGGTGGAAGGAATTGGTGAAATAAGTAGGAATTCTCTGTATTTGCTTACCTCTCTTTCAGTCTCTCTCTCTCTTGTTGATATAGATCTGTTTCGAGAGGAAGATTATTTTGTTTTTATTTGATTCCCTTTTTTCTCTCCCCCTTTCATTCTTCCTTGCATGCCCTCAAGGCGTTTCATGAGAAATTCTGCATTTTCCAAGAGATGCAGAAGAATGAGGTACCTGTGGCTAGCAAAGAACAGAAGTGCAATACAGGGGGTTCAGATAAGAGTTACGGAGTTGGTGTTCTGCCTTCTATGCTCCTTCAGGAGGAAGCAGGGCTTCAGTAAGGTCCATGCCTGTTTTCAGACTTGGGTATGCCTTGATGGTCTTTTTTTTTTCTGTGCTGAGCTACTTTCAGTTAAAATGGCTTTTGCAGAAAAAGATATCATCACTAGGCTTTGTGGGGATAGGTAACAGTGGCAGATGGCCAGAATCCCAATACTCAAAATATCTTACCAGTTTTGCCAAGGGTATGGTGGTAACATATTATTTTCTCCTCTTTGCTGTTGCTGAAGTTACAGTAAGAATTTCTGCACTCAGCATCTGCCTGTTTTCTAAAGGAATAGTTTTTGAGGACAAATCTATTTAGAGGGAATAAATCTGAGAACACCACTTACCTAATTTTATTGCATCCCATCCAAGGATGTAAAGTATACATGCAAACACTGGAATGCGTTGCTGTCAAAAGAAATAACTGAACTTTGGGATTGACAAAACTGAGTTTATACTGATTTGTGAGGGGGGAAGTTATATATTTTAAGTTACAAACTACCTGCTTCTTATTATGGGTAAAAGTTTACTTCTTATGTGGAGCATAACTTTTATGTGAACCCCTTCACTAAACTGAAATTTTGCTTGTGCTGCTTTTTCGGTAATTGTAGTGAGCTTGCTTCCCAGACAGCTTGCTCTGTTTAGCCTGTTCTTTGCGATCAGCAGTGAATTACCTCGATGCTGGTTAGTGTAGCGTCTTTCAAGAGAAGCATCTTGTAAAGAATTTCCTAATGTGAATGCCCTGTGGGTTCCTTGTGTATAGGTGTGTGTCATTGTGTGTGTGTCATTGTTCCTGTACAGTTGTGGTATTGTGATCAGACATGCATTTTACTACCACAGGTAGTTTGTTTTTTACTGGTGTTTGCGTATGTGCTTAAGTTGTTCTATGGCTTTTCATTTGTGACTGTTTTTAGTTAATTGACGGTGAAAATGCAAAATGCTGGCTGTTTGCCCAGAATGGCACAATGCCCTCTGAACTTCATGGCACAAGGGAAATTCACCTCTCTTACAGGCCCTAAGTAGTTTACTTGCCTTATTTTTGGGTATAGTGTAATTTAGAATGTTCTTGGGTAGAGAAGGTAGTGGTCTCCTTCTCCGTCTCCTTCTTCTCTCCTCAACATCTCATGTTTTCTCTCTTTTTTTTTTCTCTCCTTTTTTCTTTTCTTCTCCTAATTTTAGTTCCTCAGGCTCTCTGGAGGTTCTCTTTATAGAAAGGGACATTCCACCGATGTAGGACATGTGACCCACTCTGAACCCATCTGGTGTTTCTCCAGTCACAAAGCAATGAGGAGGATTATGATGTTAGTTAAATGCAAATGATTATTTCTATGAAGTAGAGATTATTTAAAACCATGAAATAAACACAGCTTCCAGGAGAGGTTGTGAAAAAGTCTGAAAGGAGAGTTGTGTGACAGAGTAACATGTGACTGGCTGAGCAGGTTCAGACCAAACATCCCCAGGCAAACAAGCCATTATTCCAGATCTTAAGCCCAAACTTTGTATGTGTATGTACACTTACTTCCTCAGTGGACGTTAAATCCACAGGTGGATAAAGGCCAAAGAATTCCTCCAGAAAAAAGTAATTCCAGGTTGACTGCATCTTGAAAGAGGCTGCCAAAGCTAATTGCCTTCAGGAGAGTGCTAGAAACTTGATTTTGTGGACAGAAGTTCCATTGTGCTTATTCAGTCTGGGCCACATTCAGCATTTGCACAATTCTATGTTGCATTTAAAAACAGCTTTGTTTTTTCTTTTTTTTTACTGCGCATCTGTTTTCAATGTTGAACTGATTTTGCTTCATTTTGTATGTTTTTGTTTTTATTTTTTTCCTTTACCATTCCCCCTTTAAAGTCGATTTATGTACCACACGCCTTGGCATTCAAGAGATCATATTCGTCAAAGGTAGTGTCTCCATTCCCACTAGTTGGCCATTGTTGCATGTATGTCCCTATATTAACCCATTGAATCCATAGCTACCCATCACATTTACACTAACATCACAAACATTGACTGTGCATGCGTGAGATGTTAGCAGACATGGGCAGCAAAATCTTTGTAGAGGTAGTCTACCAAAAATGGATTGAGCTCCAAATTGTCTGACTTGTTCGAATGCATGCAATTACCAGTGCACAGCAGTGCACCACAGTACAGAGTGATGTGGGTGATCTTTGAGCTTCAGAACAAATTGGGTTTCTAGGCAGTTAAAGATGAATGTGTATTCTTTTTTTTTTTTTTTTTTTTTAAGTCTTAGAACATGAGTTTAAGCAAATTGTCATACTTTCTTTCAAAATTGTCCTGGCTGAAATCTCAGTGAAATTCTGTATCAAGCTAAAATCAAGATAGAAGTTGCATTTCTATTTCAGGAATGCTGCTGCTCTCTGAAATTGTTATTGTCCCGTCTTCACAGTCACACCAGTGTTAAGTGCGATAGGAAAGTCACGCCTTTTATGACTTTTCCTTCTGATTCGGATATCGTTGTGGATCTTGCATTAAAAAAAGAGAAAGCAAGGTTTTAACTTCTTGGAGCTTTAGCAATGGTGCTTGCTGATCACCTCTCTGAGGAATTTTTGGTAGAGCTGTGCTCCTACCTTGTAAACCTCTACTCACTGAGAACAGTAAAACAGAGATAGAGTGATCAGTGTGGCAGTGCAATAACTAGATAAAGGAAATTTCAGGGTGGTCTGTCTTATTGCTTTGTCCTTAAACTTGGCTACCAATGCAGACAATCTTTCCAGAAGAAGACGTCTGTGTCCAGCTGTCCCATAAAGCCTACATACATGTATGTGGGAAGAGAGGTCTTCTCTTCACTGTAGTTCATTTAATGCAATTGTGAAGTTCCTTTGACATTCTCAAAGTCTGTGAGAGGAAGCCCACCTATGTTACAACACAACAATATACCTGAAAAGATACTAAACTCTATTTCAGTAATGTTAAAAATTTAGACTTATGTATTTGTAAACTAGTTTTCTTGGGAGAAAAAAAAAAAAGAGGAGGAAATACCTTTCTACCTCTATAAACATAGGCTTTCTCCTTTTGAATGGTTTCTGGTGTTGTAATATTCTAGTTTTAGTTTAGGGGTTGTTTGCTCTGCTTTATACCAGACAGTTTTGTGGCATTGCTCTTGAGATGGGATTTCCCCTCTCACAGCAGAACATCATTCTGCTTTCAAATGTCTTTTTGCCTCCTTGATTCAGAGAAAAATTGCACAAATTTACACAGGTAGTCATTTCCAGTTATATCAGCGTAACTCCCAAATACAGATGTTCTTGCTCCAGAATAAACTGTTTTATATGGGGAGAGTGGAATACCAATATAACTACAGTAGTCTATATTCATTTCTTAGCTTATACTGCTGTTAGTGTTCATGTAGACATGCATTTACCCTCTTGTAAAATGAAATCAAGGTGACCTGCTTATATGGTAGTCCTATTGATTTAACTAAGTCCATTAGGTTAAATCTATTAGAAATAGATTAAAAATGTATTTGATCTTTGTGGAGAGATTCCATATAGCAATGGAAGACAGAAGTGGGACATTATATAAAATCACAGCTTTGCAGTTGGCTTATATGCTTCTTCACTCCTGATTTGACCCTGAAATTTTTGCTCACTGCACTGTGAACACCTTTGCCTACAGAAGCTTGACTTTTGACACAGCCATGGCAAAGACAGAACACCTCCCTTCTGAGATTTTGGGAGAGAAAATGGCTTTCCCTCCCCCCATATCTCTGGGAATGGAAATAAAATCTCCTGTTTTTCCTTCCTTTAGAGAGCCTACACAGAAGAGGAACTGAATGCTAAGCTGACTCGGCGAGTACAGAAAGCTGCCCGTAGACAAGCCAAGCAAGAAGAGCTAAAGAGGTTACATAGAGCTCAGGTAGTGTCTCACAGTCTTCTTGTCATGGCAGGAAATTAACCCTATGTGAAAGCACCATGATCCTGACATTTCTCTGAGTGTATCAGAAGAGGCTTCAGAGCCAGAATTTCCCTCTATTTCTGCGATTGCCTCTGCTCCTACTCCATCTGTCAGATTTGATACCATGTCACAGGCATGGGAAGAATTACTGAAACTTGTCGTGATAGTTTTGCAGAGAGAAAAATGACAAATAATGACCATAGCACCTTTCTACCCAGAGATGAGTGTGGTACCATTCACTGAATGGAATAGTTGTAGCAGGATAATACCTGATGAAGCTGCGCCAATGATTGCTTTGCTAGATTATGCTGGTGGGTGAAGTGTTACTAAATTAACCTTTAATCACTAGAGAATCTGCTGGCATCATCTACAGGACATGGGATTTGTTTAAAACTCAAGGTAGGGAATCAGCTGACTGAGTGGCAACCCCTATCACTTCAGTGTTTAGGAAGGGGATTCCAGTTGTAACAAGTGAGTGAGTATCCAGGTGCCTGTAAAACTAAATGCTAGGATGCAGGGGGGGAGGGTGTCCTCACTGGAGGGGACTGTGATGCTAGCTTCCAAAGCAGTGTATTGTTGAATGCAAATAGTTGTTTTTAAAAAGGCTGATCTGACTGAAGTCACTTAGTGCTAGGTAAGTGCTGCAGACAGAGCAGAATCAGTGTTGGTGAGGTTCTACTCCCTTCTTTTCTGAACAGATCATCCAGCGGCAGCTTGAACAAGTGGAAGAGAAGCAGAGACAACTGGAGGAGAGAGGGGTTGCTGTGGAGAAGGCCCTTCGGGGAGAAGCAGGTATCCAGCATAGCTTGGTTTGCTTTTTAATGTGTTCTTATCGAATGCTTGTGCAGTAGTCCATAGCTGCTTGGATTTTAGAGGTAATTGGACCATTATAGCCTAGAATTAGAGTCCAATGTGAATCCATTCTCCCTTTTCTTCTATCTTTCTGAGGCCTTGTTGTTCCTGTGTTTCTTCTAATCCTGAGACTTTCCTAATGGCAGAGACTTAGTTGCTTGTCTTTGCCAGGAGCTCAGGAGGTAGTCCTCCAATTATTAATAGTGGATGTCTGTTTCTGCATATTATTAGATATTACAGCTAGAAAACTGCAGGGGTTTCCTAGCTGCAATTCACATAAAGCTGTCACAGTAGGAGAATGCTGTTTGTACATTAAGAAAGTAATTGTGAAACTGTGTGTGCTTTCTCTATTGTGTTGGATTATCAAGGTAGTGTCCTTACAAGGGACCATCACAGAACATCTTCCTCACTGCACAGCCCAGCACACTGGCTACTTCTGACAAAGTTGTGCAGAGCAGAAGTGCAAATGTGTACTGAAAGGTATCCATGTCAAGCTGTTTAAGGAATGCTATGTGTACTTGAAACTAAACTGAATGAGCGTCACCAGATCTGGCAAAACATGAGTGGAGAAGTACTTGGTTGAGGTAATGCTGATAGTAGTATAATAATCCGGAAAAAAAGAATCCTTAATTGCACGGAGTCAAATATCCAACAGGCAAATGCAGTGTGCATATATCTGCCAAGCGCAGGATTATATACCTGATTACAAGGATCAGAGATAAGAAATGGTAACAGTGGAACAGGTGCTGGAAAAATGATTTGGCTTGCTGCTTGGATTGAAGAGTGACCACTATGCTTGTGAAGATGGTACTAGATTAAGCAGTGAAGGTTCACCAGAGGAAAAGTCTGTTGAGACTTCCCACCAATTACTACTTCACCAAGTTTAGTTGTGTTTGATGCTCCATAAGGGCATGCCAAAGCAGCAGGTCTGAATGGTTACCAAAGCAACCAAGTTCTACAAGTTTGGAAAACAATCTTGATGACTTCAGTGGTTTTCTGATCTGACTGGCTTTTTAATTTGTGGGTTCAAAAAGTAACCTTGTGCAAAAACTCTTTCTCTGTGGTGGTGCCTCCTTTCTTATGCTGTGTATTTCTGTGTAGCCCCACTCTGTTTTCTGGCCTGATGGTTACTGCACTTACTAACACCACCTCTTATCTCTAATTCTTCTTTTCCTTTTTCTTCTTTTCATCTGGAAATCCATCTTGATTAGTCAGCTGCTAAATGACATTCAAGACATGTCAGCACAAGTGGGAAATCTTAGCAGCAGAGAGAATGTTCTTCATGATAATCTAAAAAATGTCCAGAGGGGGCAAAATATGACCAAGAGTAAGAGTTGGTATTTTTGTATGGAAGGCTGCAGACGTAAACCCTTGTATAACATCTCACTCCCAGCTCTCCCAAAATGGAAGTAGTCTTGTACATTTGTGAATTTCCTAGCAGAATTAGGAAGTTGTAGGTCACTCTTTGCAAAATGAATCTCTTTTCTTCAGGAAGTCCATAGGGTATGTTTTGCTCCTGGTTACAGAAGCTTAATTCCATCATAAAAAATTCACAAGCTCCAACTCTTCCAGTTATTTTCAGGGTTTAACAAGAAACATATTCTGTTGGGGGGGGAGGGGACAGGTTATAACCTGTGTTGGTTGAAACATAAAATTTAAAATGAACACCATCCTTTACCTCTTAGCCACTCATGTGGACATTTTACATATGTTTGCAATAAAATAACCAAATTTCTTCTTATTTTTTAAAGTCTGTGACATCACATCCCATAAGTACAATTAATTTCTGCCTCCAATATCCATTAATTATTCAGGAGGGCAGCATAATTTTCTTCTCATCTGCATTGCCTAAGATACTGACCTAACAGTGACCACTGCATTCAGCAGGACCATTGTGTGAAGGTATGGAGTCATGCTCTTGTCCCTGATCAGTTCTTCCGTAATGAAACCGTGTAAACAAAATCTAAAAAAGGGAAGGGCAGTGTTGTCGTCATCTGAAATATATATATATATATATATATTCATTTTAATAAGCTTGTACAAGGGGAAGAAAGAGGGGAGGGTGGGAAGTGTGCCTCCTCTGCATGTACTCTGTCCGCTTAAATGGAGAAGGATTGCAATGCAGGATGAAAGTAATGGCTGTCCCATAGAGACCAACCAGTATTAACTGTTCTTACAGATGATATTGGGCTCTGTAACGAATGGGTTATTCAGCTTCCCTCCCTGTAGGGAAAGAACAAATCACTCACTGACTTGCGCATTTAAATATGAAGTTTGTTGTAGTATTAGGAGTAGTTTTTCTACTACTAGATATTTGAAACTCCTGACAGAAGAAACATAATTTTGTATTTTATAATGATTCTTTTCTTTTTGTATTGTAGAAAAAGATAGACAAGGCCATCTGAACTCTTCAATGTCATTTATCATTTTTTAGCATGTTGACAGTTAGTCATCTTTCCTCTCAGTGAAGAAGTTCAATTTTTCTTTTAGAGGTCTTTCATTAACTTCAGCTGTTCATATGTCTGACCTCTGGACCTTTTCCCATTTAAAAAACAAAAATATATCTTTCAGTTGGACCGGTAAGAACAAAAAAAGTACCGTGGTAAGAATTTGTTTACTTAGAATAATTTTGCTTCTATTTTCTATCCATTTTGTTTCAACCTTAGTATGTTCTTGCCAAGTGGCTTATACTGAGCAGATAGTCAATAAATTCTTCACAGCAATGCCCTGTGAGATTACGGTTAATTTAGATCCTAGCAATAGGTACAAATAGCTCAGAACTCTTCCCAGGAATGTCAGTCCTTATCTGATAGTTGTCAAGCTGGAATATTGTATATGGTGATACTAGCTATTCTACTAATCAGACTCAGAAACATTTTGGAGGTCATTGTCAACTTTAATTTTGACAAAATAATTGCACCTTCCCGTATAACTTCTCTTTTCCTTTTTTAAATTGCCTCAGCCTCGGGGAAGATGTAGTTGGCATTCTATTCCTTGAAAAGCTGAATGTTCAATCTAACATTTAGTTTCTGATTGAGAAAATAGTCTCACACCCTATGGTTACTTAATTGCCTTAATATGTTCTCTGTTAATGTCTTTGAAGATCTCACCCTTCGGCAGTTGCTTTTATAGTAAGAATGGATGATCTGGAATGTAAACTCTATTTAAGGTGGCAATTTGTCATATACAAGGTGGTCTAAGCTTTTGTCATCCCTTTTTTTCTTTTTTCTTCTTTCTTCTTTTTTCTTTTTTTTTTTTTTTAAACCTTTCTTTTGCATCATGGCATTTCACTGCCAAGGTAAAGTAAGATAATATCAGTGAAGAATTTTCCCATTTTTCTGCAAGAATGTGTCCCAAGAGACACACTGAATGGGATCACTATTAATGTAACAGTGCATTGTATTACAGCGCATTCGCTTGTCTGGACATAATCATGACTTCTGGTTTCCGGTGTGGATTTTCCATTTTTTCAATTATTACCTTGAAAAATATGTCAACTTAGAAATTTCTTGAACCTTTTTCTTCTTCTCCCTTGTTCTCCTTTAGCATAAACTTTGATAGTCATTTTTAAGAGCTAGGAAAATGTCTCATACTGTCAGATTAATACTGAAAAATTTGAGAGCAACCTCTGTACATCAAGCGAATCATATGCAGGGAGAAACAGTGCTCTCTGTACTCCCATGTGTCTCTTCCCCAAAGAATAATTATATAGTGCTAGACTCGTGGTGTACCTGTCTCTAGCAGCTGTGGACATACACATCTCTGTTTCACAGACACAAATGGTGGAGGTTCTTCTCTGACATGGGTACTGCATTAGCAGGAACCCCATCTTCTTAAGCATTTGCCATTTGTGTCAGCACTCAGCGCCTTTCACTTGTGTGCTGTACACACACATCCTCCACTCACTCACCTCCAAGAAATCAATGCTTATACCTTTCCTGCAGCTGACCTAAGAAATTACAGTCTTTCCTTCTAACACTGCTCAGCATGAAAACAACAAGAATAGCTCTGCTTTTCTCAGCAAGAACAGGAAGGACATCATTGTCAGGTACTGGTGCAGACTGAAATAAGTGAAGTGTCTATGCGTAGACCTCTTGATTTTTCTCCATGGAAGTCCTTACCTGCCTGGTGGGAACTTTCTCCTCATCTTCCCAATATATATGTTTGTGATACATATATATATGTGTGTGAGTACATATATGGATATAATGAGACATATCATTTTATATATATTATATATATGCGCAAACGTATATAGCTGCATGTTTCTTGTTGTTTGTCTTTTTTGTTTCTGTCTGTATGTCTTTCTCATATATTGCTTTGTTTGTGTGGCGCTAGGGTGGGTATCTGATTCAATAACTGTCTTCACCAATTCCTTGTTATAGACTATTGGGGAGAGTCTTATTACAGTGACCTCATCGACTTGCATCTGGGTGGTATGTATAGCTGAACCTCTCGCTGACACTAACCCTGCTGACACTCCTTCCCACCCCTCCCTTTACCTACTTCTCCTATCCTTGGCTCACAAACAAGAAGAAACAGTCCTTGCACATGACTGGCAGAACCCCTTTTGCAGCTCAGGAAGAGGAGATCCTGGCATATTCTACAAACCACGTGTAAGGCTCCCTCTTCTGTTTTCCACAGTGCTAATTATTTCAAAATTTATTTAACTGTTTTCACTCCAGCCACCTTCCCTGCTGGAAGTGGAAAGCCATTCTGGTTTTTGCTTCTCCTTTGCAAAGTCCAATCCTACCATCCAAATCCTCTTTAGGAAAATATGTTAAGACAAAGGGAACAGCAGAACTGACCAGCTCCCAAGAGCTAATATCACTTAAAGGATTAGTCATGCTATTGCCTCCCTCTTCCCCTTCTGAGGCTCATTTGCTTCATCCAGAGGAAACAGAGTATTTTGATGATCTAACAAAAACAAAATGCTTCCTCAAGGGACTTTGGAAACAGTTTTAGATGACAGATACTTCTTTCTCGTTTTGTCTTATTGTAGGGTTAGGAGAGAATCTACTGGTAGAGTTCCAGTCGGTTTTGGTGCAATCTACTGTTAGTTTCCAATCAGCTCAGTTTGCATCATTACACAGCTAACATAAGTTTCTTGCTATGTTTTTTTTTTTTTTTAATATCTCATTTAAGTGCTGAACATATGCGTGTTTAGCTTTTTTTTTCTCACTTGACGACTATAATGTGGTCATCACTCTGCACTGTCCTTCTCCATTGCTTTAATTAATGCTACTTCCTGAATTCCTTAGTGGATGAGGTGGATAACTTTTAGTTTGTAAGTGGCATTTGTTTAGCATTTGTCCATCTTGACAATTGAAATTCCCTTTGCTCATTTAGTCACCCTAAATCTATTCTTCTAAAATGAACAAATCTGTCAGTGTGTCCAGGAGAAGGCAAACTCTGCTAGGTTGCATCGTCATCTGAGTCTCTCATTTCATTTGTCTTCAGAATATAAAGTTGCTTGATCTAAACTGTGCTTTGTTGAGGGACTGCATTACAGTCCAGCTCAGCAGAATGAAAGATCCACACACTCTAGGCATGATCCAAGACAGATCACTGGAAGTCTTCCTCTGATTTCATTGTTTTCTGCATTTGCTCCTTCAAATGTAATCTTGCTCAAGCTTTTAACTGTCTTTTTTTCTCCTTCTCCAGAAGGAGGAGAAAAATCTATCTGTAGCCAAATGTTGGGAATGACTCCAAATTGTCCTGACACAACAGGCCGTTAGTTAAGAATATCCACCTGGGTTCAAGTTTCAAAATGGAAGACTTTTTTCTCCTTAGTAGACCTAATTTGTTGCCCAGTTCCCCTGCGGTAATTTTGGTGTGTTAGTCCTCCGTTAACACTGTGCTTCATTCACTGCTCAGTCCTTCTGGCATTCCTTCCTGGGGTATCTTCTGCAGAGACGCTTTGAAATCCCCTAGCTATGCCTATCAGGGCTGGCCCGTACCGATATGAACACAGAGTAGGAGCTGTAAAAGGGTTGATGCTGAATGACACTTAACAGATCCTTTTCCCCATCTAATGCTATTTCCACTATACCTCTCCCTCCTCCCCCTCCTTCTCCTCCTAATGCTTCTTTAGAGACAGCAGTCCCATCAAAATCACTGATGGTGGCTTTAAGAAAAGCAAAATAATTTTTACTTAAAGGGACACTGTCACTTAAAAAATTACTGTGTTACAGAAAATCTCGAATAATTAAAAACTGAATTTAATTTTAATCTTTTTTTTTTTTTCCCATTTCTCTGAGTTCAGACAGTCACCTTAGAGTGGTCATTTTTGGTCTTCTGTTACAAGCTGTTTTTATTTATATGGTGACTTAGTCATTTGGGCTTCCAGCAGCCAGAAACAATGTTCAAATTTTTAAAAAATGGTTGATAGATTTTAAAACTATATCAAGTTTCTGCTCATCTCAAAAATACCTTTTTGTAAAGAAAAACTAAAAAACTGTATTGGGCAGTATCCCTTTAAATGCAATGAGCCAGTATAGCCTGCTGGAGTATGTGGCTTTATAATTTAGTTTTGTTGCCTCTGTAATTTGCTTTGTATTTGCTTTGGGGGCTGCCAGAACACTTTTGCCAGGGTGGATACATTACTCTGATGATACTTGTCACTATTCAGTGGCAAATTTAGAGCTCAGCTCTGAAAGTAACACATCTATGCAGGCTGCTGCATCTGGGTGGGGTGCCATTAAAACCCCTGGAGCTGTGTGTGACTGCATGGTCCTTCCGGAGCGCTATAAGCAGCTAGGATGGCACTGTGGATTAATTATTCTGCTGGCAATTTGCCTCCCTGTGGCCCAGGAATGACTCTGAAGTCATGCTGTCAGTAGAATGATAAGCAAAATTGCACAAGTACTTTGAAAAGTTATCTTTAAGTTGGTAATCATTTTTGAGTGATTAGGGCATTAATTTAATCTTGATTTTCTTTATACTAATGAGAGTCATTTAGTTGTTACAGACTACACAGCAATTTCTGCAAGGGCGTGGTAACTTCTGACGTCCTGGTCAAGTTCCAATTTGCAGGATTACAAACTGCTATCCTAACTACCCCTGGTGCTCTGCTCAGATGCCGTAATCTTCTCTTCCTGTCCTAAAATATCATGTACTGTTGCTGTAAAGCAGATGTTTCATTTCATGCTACAGATGGTCACATTTCAATTCTGAGCAATTATTCCTGTGTGTATATAGTATGTTATGTTACGTTAAAAGAACATTACAAAGGTTGCAAAGTCAACTGAAATAAAGATTGTGTATTATGTTGATTTATCGACAGATCTGTAAGCTTTAGATCCACTGCAGAGAACTCTGTCACTTGCCCTTATGGAATAACTGATAGCAAGACTAGGTTGTCATCTTCTGTGTAGATCCTCATGGAGAGGAAATGGGACATGGTCAGTGGATTTCACAGATGTTTGCTGGCAGCTGTGGAATGGTGAGACTTGAAAACACGGATTCTGAGCCAGATGCTGAAAGGATACAGTACTCCGGTGGATGCATGCTCTTTTTCCCTTTTATTCACTCTTTCCAGACAGTCCTTGTCCTAATCCTGTCTTTTTCCATCCAAAGCTCCTTACCCAACTTCCATTTTCGTTCTCAGTTCCAGTTTCTGCTTCTCAGGCATTTACTTTCAATCCCTACCTTCTTGACAAAGAAATCCTAGTGTCTACCCTTCAGACCTCCTGTTCTTCCCCACTAATTGTTCCTACTCCTACTTCTGCTCTTCTTTTACTCCTGGTGTTCCCACTGACTCAGTCCACACAGATTCAATCCCTGCCACTGGTTTTCTCACAAAATTTTTGGGTTCTGCTCCCTTTTCTACCCATTACTCTTTGTCTGGACAATCCTAGGTCACATCTTCTCAACAGATCTGTCTTCTTCCACCCCTTTACCTCTTCTCCTTTTTCCTCCCTGTCTCTTCTCCTTTAGTAGTTAGCATTCGTAGTCTCCTTGCTTAATTCTTAGTCTCATTGCTAATTAGTCCCAGCCTCAGTTCTTCCTTTCCCACCAGTTCCTTCTCCCAGTTTACTCCTTGTAACAGAGGTACTCTGGAAGGTATCTCTGTTGTTCCCTCTCTGTTCAAATGGACAGTTGCCTTTCCCTTGCACCCAGCAGGGAATTGTTGAGGGAACAGTCCCACACTCCAATCTTTCTTTCCTCTTGGCTGGAGTATGCCAAGATAGACAAGATGGATGTAAGGATTTTAACTGGTATGTTTGATAGTGCTGATTTCAGACATTTGTTCTTTCTTGACAAGGTTAAGAACATCAGGTAAACAGGAAAAAAAGTGTAATTGTGTTTTTTTAAATTCTTTTTACTTTGTTTAAAGCATACTCTACCAGAACTTTATTTTTCATTAGCTTATTTAAAATACTTGAGCTATGTACTTTAAAGTCCTGCAGATCTACAGGGCCAGAGTCTGATACACTGAAGTGGGAACAGTCCTAATTCCTGTGATTGGCAAACATGGCTCTCCTGCAAGAGGGTTGGAGTTTTAAGATAAATATTCTTTCTCAGTCTGCAGCTACTTTTGCCAGCGGGGTGAATTGGTAACATGTTTACTTTGCTGTAAATTTGGAGCAGGAAAGAGCATTTGATAAGCAGAGCTTGTGAGGTATAATTAGAGTACTTGTTAGGTACTGTGAGCAAACAAGTATCATTTACCTGCTTCTTTCTGCACAGCTCTCACAGCTGCACACAAAAACTAGCAGTCTTGGGAGACAGGGCCAGTATAGGATTGTACTAATTCTGATTGCATTTTGAAGTGCCTTGAGGTCTAGTAGGAGGCAGAAGACTTCTCTGCAGTCATTTGTGTGTGTATTCTGCTCCAGCTATTGCTTTTCTTAGTTTTCTTTAGCTCTTAACTTTTTTTTTTTCTCTCTTCTGCTGGATAAATAAAGATGGTGTTCAGTTTGCATGGCAATTCAGTGGTCCATGAGTTTTGCCCAGGTTTCTTATTGTGATTGTATTTTAGAGCATATTGTTATCAACACAGTTTTAGTAAACTGTTGTCAGACACCTTGAGTGATATACTTAGAAGATAGTTGTCAGAATTCTTTCCCTCAACTTTATAATACCTGCAGTTGTGTGGATGTTATTCTCTGAGAGGTGGCTTTCCGTATTCATGCTCTTTTACAACTTCACCAAATAGTAAAGCTGGAGTGCATTATTTTTCAGCACTTCAGTTTCTGACCATAACTGATTTTTAAAAGGTGGGAAAGAGAATATTTCCTGTTATCGCTGCAGTTTGTCTTACTGATCTCTGTTGGACTGATCTTTATTTTAAGCACTGAGATGAAGTTACAGCTCTTCATCTGTCTGTTAAATGACTGATGGAAGTTGTCAGTAGAATAAGAATTTCTAAAGTGTCTTGCTCTTAGCTTGTGAGGTTAAGTGCTAGCATGATGGTGCATGAGAATGGAGATTAACCTCAGAGCTGGATTTCCCATCCAGTGTTGCCATATGCTGATTTCCAATCTTCCCTGGTTAGTTTAGTCAGCAATATAGAAATGGAAGCCTTTTGGATGCAAGATTTGCAAAGGATGTGATCTCATTTGGTCTGTGGTATGTCTGCTCAAGCCAGTGAACTTGATTTGCAGTGACTCACCACATCTCAGAAATCATCACAGCTCTCATGCTGTAGGACATATGCAGATAACAAATGGTGAGCTGTAGCTTAGGGATAACAGCATCTGCCACCCTAAACTTTTTGCTGTGCTTTCTTCATCCTCATTGATAATTTTTACTACTGTGCTTCAGATTATGAAGAAGTATTACGCAGCTACATCAGAAAAGGACAAAACCGGCCTTAAGTATTGATCTTTAAACAACAGGAAATAAAGAGTAGAGAAGACAACAGTGCAGTGTAGCTTGTGCAACAAAGAACAGCATAGAGTGAAAAAGAAGGTATATTTTCATGGTAGCTATAAAATTTCTCTTCCCTTGTTTTGGAGAGGTTTAGAAGCTATGGCATTTATTCTTGGTTTGGCTCTTGATTTCCACCACTTTAGCAAAGTCTGTAGTCTCTCAAGTGTACTATGGCAAGCAAGGTCTTTCTTGTCATGGCTGCATGAACTCAGAAAGATATAGGGAACACTTCTTTTCAGAGAGGCAAAATAATTCCAGTCACTTCATTGATGGGATGTGACTAATTTGTGAGGCAATGGCTTCTACCTCTCCATGATGTTCAGTACACTCGGGAGCTGGGACGTGCTCCTTTCCTCAATGAGCTGCAGCTCCTGGCTCAGTACGGGTCACCCCGTGCACCCTGCTGAATTCCTCTGCTTGCTGTCTTTGGTACTTGGGCTACTGCCCCCTGCTTTGAAGGTGTTACAGGCATTTCAGAGAAAGGGCCTGCGGCACTGAAAAGGAACAACTGGTGATTAACACAATCTGTTGGTGGCTCTGCCTTTTGGGGGGAAAAAAAGTGATAATTTTCTGTCCAGAAGCTGTGGTCACACATAAGACTGTGGCTGACAGCACAGAGGGAACCTAAGAAGCGAATGGTCACAGAAATGGTTCTTCTCTTACCTGTCAGCTCCTTCGGAACAAACTGCCCCAGCGGGGCAGCGGTAGCGTGTATTGCTGCTGCCTGCAGCACTCTTCCCATGCTGCAGATGAAGACCTGTGCAGCCAGACCTAACCTGGGGTTCTTGGTAGTGGGGGACACTAACAGAAAGATTATTATTATTTATTTATTTTTTAATGTCTTTGACAAGAGTTTTTTCTATCTGGCCCTGACTCCACGGCCAGGAAAATTGTCTTGCAGCAGTGATCACGTTTTTAATTTGATGAGCTCATGTGGTGGTGATTTCTCTTCTCTAAACAGTCAAGAGAAAGCTATGCTATACACTGTAGGTTTAGTGATGGCTCTGGGAGAAATAAGAAGACATATACGGATTTATGTAGCGTAATCATACAAGTGAGACAAGGACAAGGTAAATGAGACAGTTTTTAACACTGTATTGTGAACTGGAGTGTCCCTTTTAATGCACTGAACGAGATGCTCAGCCTTTTCCCAGGAGTGTGCTTAAACATAAATGTACACAGGGAAAACTCTTGCTGTATAGTTGTATTTTTTAAAAATTAACTTTGGCAGGAATGTGAATGATCTGATGATACATTCACTATCTAAACATATCAGTGTGCTATAGGGATGTCTTTTCCATTTATGAAGTGATCTTTTTTTCTGGTTCTCTTTCTGAAACGGTTAAGAGGCCTTTTTCTTGAAAGTTCATCTGAAGGGATAGTGAAATGTATGACATGGAATACACTTAAATATTCATTACTGTCACTGAAAAATCTTTCTCCCCTTAAAATTAGAAAGTTCCAGTTTCAGTCTGCTTATAGTATCTGTACCACCTGTATTGATACTTGTGTTAGCAAGGTTGGGGAGGCAGTTTTCCTAACTGTCACCTTAGAGAAGTTTTTAAAAATATATTTAAAATTCTACTGCGTGGTATGTTTTATAATACTTATGACTTTGGATTATGGCACATTTTAGGGCATAATTATTGGTGTAGATTTCACACCTTTAGAGAACTATAAGAGGTAAATTTTCAGGTTGCACTTTACTCTGTCCTTGTTATTTAGAACCTCCAGTAAATAAGGAACACTTTAGAGGCTTGCTAATCATCCTGGGATGGGCAGAAGTTGTTTCAAAAGCAACTGTAATGATCTTGTAACCTGTATTCACTGATGCAACTATAATTTACATCTGGAGTAATTGGGAAGTGTCTTAATAGTGCTGGTTATGTTCATTATCTTACGGAAGAGTAATATTAACATTTCCAGTCGCAGGATTATTATAGATAATATGGACTTTTTAACTTGATCTAAGGACACATTTTTCTTAGACAAGAGTGGGGAAGATTATATTTCTGTTAAAAAATAGAATAACTAAGATCAAAGGAAGAAAACACAATTACAGGGAGTGTGGGGGGTCTGTATTACAGTCTTCTGCTATGTAAGTCCTGTGGCTTTTTACTGGAGACTAAAGATGGTATCTTTTCCTAGGATGCGGCCCTTTGCTCATTGATGACAAAAGTTGGTAGTTTGTGGTCATGTCACGATGAGATGAGTGGCATTTTCATATGCCAAGTATTTATTTTCAGATCAAATATGGCAAATTGGGAATTCCTCACCAAGTCCGTAGTTTGAAATTTAGAAATGTAACTGCGTTTGAGTCAGCAACATCACCCCCCTCCCTCCCTCCCTCCCTCCCAAATTCTGAATGAAATCTCAAACCCTGAAAAATTGAAGTGGATTCTTCCACACAGGTAAACATCCATCTGCTGCTGCCCCAGAAAGAACTGGTAGACCATTAATTAAGACTATAAAAGCTTATATGGTAAAATATTAATGTTGAATAAAATAGGATGTAAAATAAAAAATGTAATGGGTATCTTGCACTAAATGCTCTGCTTTGTATGGAAGCTTATTCTTCACAGTGGGTAGCCTGGGTGGTTTGGTGTTTTGGGGGCTTGTTTTTGCTTTTGTAACCTAAATCTGTGAAACGGCAACCATAGGAAAAACAGCCCTAGCATTTTTCATTTTAAATGAAGAAGTTGAAAAATTCTGAACAACTAGAATTAAGGTTCTGGTACTGTCAACTAATGTTGGTACGATGCTTTATTTGTAACTGTCATATGGCCAACTGTGGAACCTCTCCTAATGTTGCCCCTTCCTGCCCCCGGTACAGAGGCTTCTTCCTGTCTGAGAAAGCCATGCTGCTGTCACAGGCTTTGAAGCTGACGTGCTCTCCGTCTCACTCCAGTGTGTCCTCCGTGTGCTGGTCTAGTTCTGTGATGGTCCCTTCTAAAGCTTTCCCAGTTTGCCAGTAGTCCAGAGTTCTGTAAAGCTGTCTCCAAACCATACATATCAAGCTCTGCTGACTTCTCCAAATTATGAGTTATTCTTACCATATTATTGTTATGGAGTTTATGCCTTTTCCCAACGCAGAAATGCCTTCCCTTGAATGCAAACCGCATTCAAATGCGGTTGTGCATTGAGAGTAGTATGTGGTTCATTCTGCTGGCTTTGATGTTTCAGGCCCATCACCTTCTTGGTGCATATGTTCTCCTGTAACTATTAGAGTGATATTGCTTATTTTCTACTGTTTCTCTCTGCAACATTAAGTACAGCTGAAAAGCAAATTCTCAGTGTTAAAAGAGCAGAACCGTTGTAGAGATGAGAAATGTTTGTCCTTCACTGGGTGACAGAGATGATGAAAAAGATTCAGTAAGTCGCTGATACTAACAGAACTTGTAAGCTTTGTCAAATGAGAATGTCAAGGGACAGCTTTAAATTTACCATTTGAACTACACAAAGTCCTTAGCTGATCGTTCCCCCCACAGACACTGATGTGAATCATTTTTTTTATCCATGTAAAAGCTGATTCCCCTCTAAGCGCTGCAGTCCAACTGGGTACGTGTGCTCACCATGCTTGACACAGCAGATCCTGGCAGACGGGTTCCACATTAATCAGATTCTCCCTGTGATGTTCCCTGTCTGAAGGAATTATTTTCCATTACAAAGGACACTTTTACCATCAGTGGATGCTTCCATGGTGATAAAAGAATGGTCCTGATAAAGCTTTAAGGTAGGGTGGCTGTTTACAGCTGGTGTCTTATGCATGAAGGTGAGACTTTTTGTAACCCTGCTTGAAATTTGCCATTTATCAGCAGGAGTTAAATATTCATCTCTGCTCATCGTGACATCTTTTTTCACAAACTTTTCAGTTAAAGACCATGTGATTGAAAATGTTTGTTAGGAAAAAGTCAACAATAACCTCCTGCCTGGTAATTGTACAGCTCAGTAAGAGTTCACCAGTACCTCAGCCTACCTCTTATCTGTTATCTGTGCTAACTAGGGACATAATTCATCTATAGACTGTATCCCTTGTTTCTGCTTCTCCATTTCTTGTATTTTTTCTTTTCTTTTCTTGTGTTTCCTTTCTTTCTCACTCTTATGCTTTTTGTCCTTTGCTTGTCTTTTATTTCACCCCTTTCCTCCTCTTCCGTTCCACTTCCAACTTCCTTTTCCTCTCCTGCCTCTTCCTCTTCCTCGTTTGGTCCTATTGAAGTTGAGCCCAATGCCGGGACACCACGTCGTAGACCTCTCTCCTTCTGCCCTTGCTGTGCCCATGAAGGTAACGTAACCTCACACGCTCCCCGTTCTCCTTGACCACAGCTGGGTTCTTGTAGCAGCAGTAGTCAGCTAGTGACCACAAGGTCCCCAGCCCTGTCCCCAGCCCTTTTCTTGTTGTTTCCCCAAACCAGCCTTCTCAGTAGCAACCTGGTAACCAGCTTCTATGGGCCTATGGCAAGTTACTAAAGGTACAGTATCCCTTTTGCTAGTCCCAGCTGTGCTAGGGAGGGCGTAGTGACTGGGAGGGACGTTGGGCAGCAGCGGTGGGAGCAGTAACGTCACACTCAAAACTTTCTGTTTTTGTTTGGTGGCTTCAATTTCTCCATTCCTCCTGAAAGGTGTGTGGAAGGTGGGGTAAGGGAAGATAATCTCCTTCCTTAAATGGCCTTTTGATTAGTATATATGGATTAAAGGAATACTGTGTCTTTATAAGGACTGGTTTGCAAAACATCCTTGAACTTTAAAAGCCAACAAACCTTAAGCTAGACCAGTTTTCCGTCATCTGTCTTGCTGAGTACATTCTTTAACTGTCCCAAATGGAGTTTGCCATAGAGTTTCCATTGCCAAGGCATGGGGGAAGGGGGCTGTTTATGTGTGTTCATGGTGTAATTTTGCTAACCACTTACTCTGCTTTCCATGGTGCTCCCTCACATCAGTTGTCAGTGCTCCCTCTCCAGTCCTCCCATTATTCCTCTGCTCATTGGCTGTTTAAAAATACTTATATATCTCATAGGTCAGTAGTCTTGTGTTTTTGGCTTTTTCTTAGAGGCATTTGTTTTCTATACATCCTGGCATTGGAAAGGATGGGGAGACTTCCCAGTGCTCTCATGGCGCCGCTGCACTGGACATCTGCATGTACGGTCTCCCTCTCCTGTCGCCATACGGGCACATTGTGCAGAGATGCTCAGAAAGGAATGCTTGGAACTGAGCAACACACTGGTTTAAAGCCCAGAGAGCCGGAGGCTCTTAGGGTGGTACAGCTGGGTCTGGTATTCCCCAAGAGTCTGCTCTTACAATTTTTCAAAGGCAGATATTCTCAGACTAAGCTGCAGTTTGTACGAATTGTAGGCCCACCTTTGTTTAGCTCCAGTGCAGCGCTTCTCTGAGATTGTAAGGATGAAGACAGGTCACAGATGCAAATTAACTAGCTGTTAATGTTATACTTGTGTAGTGTTTCCCAGAGTTTGAATATTAAGCTTGCTGCATGATTATTTTTGGCATCAAAATGACTATTTAAGAGGTTTTTCTCTTGATAGTAGATAGTGTGTATCCAAAATAACAAACTTAGACAGGGATGTTAGTTACTTTAGAATGCCTAGGTTACATGCAGTGCAAGCTGGTAGGATGCAGCAACCAGAAAATGCTGTAGAGCTTGATTTGAGGCCTTGCTCCTGCCTCCATTTCTGTGCAGGTAGGTGGATTGCTAGTGTCCTGGTTGGTGTTTGATACAAGTCATGGCACTTATCTGCAGATAGTTCAGTGTGGATTCAGGGGCCCGAAACAGGAGATTGCTAGGAGGAGCTTCCCTGGTAAGCACTTGAGTTTGATAAATATCAACAGAAGGTTTTGGGAACAGTATTCTGCAATTTATTCTACATAACTCCTGACAGATATCAGATTGATCAGTGGCCTACTGAATAAGCTTAGGAGTTGGTTTTGAAATAAATGAAATGCCAACTGAGAGTTCTGTATTAGGTCACCATGGCCCAAGATTTTTTTTCTTTTGCTTTTACATTAGCAAATGTGTCTGGGGGTTCTCTCTTTCTTTCCAGTGCTGATGCGCAATACAGTAGAAGTAGTTTCTGTGTTCACTGTGCAGAGGGGATCTTCAAGTTGGATAGATGTATGTGGCTAGAAGGAGCAGTCAAAAAAGATTTATTTAGCTACTGAAAAAAGAAAAGATGAGATGTTACTTTTTGCCTGTAAAATAAAGATTGAGGACATGCAATTGAAGGAAATAAGGGTAAAACACATGGAGTGGCAATTGAATCTATTTCTGATGAAAATACACTTAAGGAACTGGCATGAGGAACTTTAAAGCTTTTGTTCTAATGAAAGGAAAACTGAAATACTTAACAGCTGTTAAGTCTGGGCTTTCCACAGTAAGCGTGAGGAAGAAACAAGCAATCACAAGAAAATCAGAAAGCAAACAAAAATCAGGCTCCAAAGACAAGAGAATCGTTTTGGAGGTGACTTCCACTCTTCTGTCTGCTCTAGGCAAACTGAATGGACCCGGCTTGGGAGTGCTCTGGCAGCATCTTGCTCGGCTTTCTTTGCACATTTTGCCCCATTGTTGTTTTTGCCATTTGGGCTTGTAAGGATTGCACAGCATTACCTGGAAACTTACCAAGTTTCTTTTTTGCAGGCATGGGAAAGAAGGATGATCCCAAGCTGATGCAGGAGTGGTTCAAGCTGGTGCAGGAGAAGAATGCCTTGGTTCGCTATGAGTCCGAACTGATGATATTGTGAGTGAATGTGCAAAGCTTCAAAAGAGGGGTTATTTTAGAAACTGTACTGGAAGATCTGTCAGAACTGTCTTCCCTATAATGCCTGAAGGTCAGCAGTCTCTCAGGTTGATTCTTGGTTGAGATATGAATCAAACTATGTTTCAGAAGAGAGCTAGAAGAAGGAATAGTAAGGAATGAAAGTTCCAACTATTTGCATACATGCAGAAGGTTGTTTGTTCAGTTTTGAGCCCATCCCAAGCTGTTCCTGGATAAAACGTGTTGTTCACACAAGCGTTTCTGAGTTATGCAGAAATAATGCATGATTCATTCTGGTTTTGGTAGAGTCTACTTTTGAGTGTAGCCAAAACTGTTTAATTCCGTGACCTTTGCCATGTGGCCATCTTCTCTGCCTCTAGTGGGACTCTGGTGTTTGTCATTTGGACTCAGATGAAAAATCTTTTCCCTGTTAACAAAATAGGAAGCTTTTTCATTCTCCATGGTGCAAATTCACTGAAATTAGTTTCTGAGTATGTCAGCTGACTTGGGCAGTGTGGAAACTCGGTGTCTTTTTTGGTGCCTGTGTCACAAAAGCCCCAAGGTTTTGTCTGCATTGGAACCTGAAAAGGCAATGGCCTGGCTTGTCCTTAGTTGATAAGTAACTTTTGTCTTTAGAGTGGGAAGTGGGAGGAGATACCTAGAGGTAAAGTATGATTTTACGGTGATTGCAGCTTTGTTTGTTCCTTCGCACTGGTTTAGATTTAACAGACATAATCTGCTCAGCTTTGTGCATTGCATTTCCTAGCTGAAGGCAAAGAACCTGAGCTGCTGAAAGTACATTTCCATCTTAAAAGATACCTAACATATTTAACTATATATTTTAAAGTTGTTCCAAAACAGATTGATAAAATACATAGGAGGTATCTAGAGGGGGGCAGCAATTGAGAACCGATACAGAGCAATTGTACAGAGTAGTTTAATACACCCAGAACTTGGACTCCTGGTGTGTTTCCCTTCCAGTGCTCGGGAGCTAGAACTGGAAGACAGACAGAGTCGATTACAGCAGGAACTCCGGGAGAGGATGGCGGTGGAAGGTGAGAGCAGTAAGGAACATTTTGTAGTTTGTATGTCCGTATTTCTAGTCTTGTGTGTGCTGACAGTTTTTGATATCTCTGTAGATCATCTAAAGACAGATGAGGAGCTCTCAGAGGAGAAGAGGATCCTGAACGAGATGCTAGAAGTAGTGGAGCAGAGAGATTCTCTCGTGGCTCTCCTTGAGGAGCAACGGCTTCGAGAAAAAGAGGAAGACAAGGACCTGGAGGCAGTCATGCTCTCCAAAGGTTTTAGCTTGAACTGGTCCTGAGCTTGACACATTTACCTCTGCTGGTCTGTGTTGTCCAGTTGGCCTACCCTGAGTTCGCCAGAATTACCTGGATAGGAAGATGTTAAAGGGGAAATCTCCGAAGGGTCCGCCAGCATGCAGTGATTCAGTTTGAAGCACTCAGAAGCCTTTTGATAAGTGTGTTGTTTCCAGAAGCTTAAGTTTTACATGTCTGCAAGCCAAGTTGAAGATAATGAGTTGAATCTGTGGAGTCTCCTTGAGGATCCTATACAATGGATCTCATTTTTTTTTGTGTGGTAGGAGGGAGAGGATAATCCATGTGTGGGGAAGGAGGTTAAGGGAAGAAGTACCCTTAACTAATCTGGATTTATGGCAGTCCATTCCTTTCCCACTTTTACTACACCAGTTCTAATAAAAGGGAGGGAAGTGGCAACCCTCTCTGGAAAACCACAGCAGCCTGTAGCAGCCTGTATGGTGGAGTCAGCTATCCAGGAGAGTTCCAGAAGCCCAGGGCAGCACCTTCTTTGCTTTAGTCTTCCTCCCCACCAAAGAAACCTGCAGTTGGTCATTATGCATGGATATGAAGAAATATGAGACAGAGAAGATACTACTAGTATGTGTGATGGAACTCTCTGCCTCCCGTTTTTTAAAGAGATATGGGCATCAGAGGACTTGCTCCCTATCATAGTCTCCTAGATCTTTATTGCTGGGGAAGAAAGGGGAGAAGAAGGGAGAGGGAAGATGCCCTTCTGCTTTGCTACACACTGGAGAGACAGCTACTGCTGGCCTTAGTCTTTCATGGCCACAGCTCAGAGGCTGATGGGCTTCTTTGTTCTGTTTTTGTTGCGACTGCTTTGACACTGGAAAATACTGACTGTGGGACAGTGGGAACTGTGTGCTGGGGCAGTGTGTTACCAAGCAGCGTTCCCTGGCTGTTAGGCCCCTAAAAGGGAGAAGCCCTTAAGTGACTGAAACCACCATTAAGACTTTTCAGTGTTTTTATTTTTTCCTCTGTATTTTGTTTTTGCACATTGGAAACGAAGCTTAAGACCTGCCTGGGCCCTCAGTCACTTTGACCCTTTTATGTCGATTAACTTATTTTTTTAATACTTGAAAGAAGATTCATTTTTGTATCTTTTAGGAAAAAAATGGATGAGTGATGGGTGTGTGTGCCTGCTGCATCCTACAACTTCCACTTCTAAATTACTGGACGTTGTTACCTGTGGCTATTTATTAGTGTTCTTATTAATAATTTTAATGTTACACATATTTGAGTGTGGAGGGAGTGTTTTAACTCTGTTAGAGGAAGACACTACTGCGGATTGTTCCCTGCTTCACAGCAAGGGCAGCCTTTGTGGACCCCATGGATGCATCCTGCCCTAGCAGATTTCCTTTATGACAAAATCCTGCACACTTGTGGAGTTGTAAGAATCTATTTTGTGTTCCTAGCATACTTTTCTTCTGCATCCCAGAATCCATCTGTTGGACTAATAAACCTATAATTTATTTAAATTTTTGTAACAAGAAAGCCAAAAATGTGAGGTAAAAATATCCCACATGTCTCTTTCTCACTGAAAGAGGGGACCCTCACACTCTTGAGATACAGCTAGAGGGACTTCCATGAAAACAAAAATAGCACATTTCCTGCTGCAGCTGTTGGAAGAAGCTCCTTTTGGCTCAGCTGGTGAAGCTGCTGCTTTTAAGCCAGGAGGTACTCATTGTAACCGTACATTAAGTAATGAGCAGGACATGCACTGAGCAATTCAGTACCATCCACTGTTTGACAGATTCTCAGAGCACACTACATCCTTAACTTGTTGCACAGAGCTGAAATAGCACTGTGTGTTGGGTCTGTGTCCCATCCTTAACGTGTTGTATTAAGAGGTTGTTCTTTGTGGTTTTTTTTTTTCCCTTAGGTCGTTGCCTCTTTTCTTTTCTTGTTAAAAAAGTACTAAGCCTGCTCACCAGTGTTTTTGAGGAAGTGTCCCATTCCCAAGCATATTCATACAGCATGCTGGCTCTTTCAGCTTGAATATATGCTGCTGGTGTAAGGTACCCAAGCAGGGCTGCACATCCTTTAATCTTTTGTCCCAGGACAGAAGTTAACATGGTTTCTTGCTGTTGGCTCTCTACTTCCTTCAAAGAGGTCTTCTGTAAGCCAGGGTCTACAACCTGAATACACCTCTGACTCATAAGCATATCTCGGGCTGAGCAAGAATGGGGGTAGGACTGTCTGCAGGGTCTCTGAGCAGGGCTGGCTGTTATCTATGGAAACATTTTTTTTCCACCTCAAGAGTTTCCCCTTCGCCCCCTCTACAGTTTTCTGCTAAGGCATTACAAATTAAACCCAAATGCTTGTGAAACTAAGCAGATAGGCAGCTGCACTGCTAAGGTAACTATGCATGTTAGAATGCGGTACCTGCTATACCAGCATCAAGGGACAAAACTCTTTTGGAGTGCTGGCCTACCAACAGGATGTCCAGCAAACAGAATTTCCCCCCTTTGGCAATGCAGAGGCCAGCAGCAGAAGTCAAATTGCTAATGGTAGTTTACACAGTCTGCATTTGAGGGGCCAGTGGAAACTGGAGAGGAGGGAAGAAAGAGGGAAACTAGATAGTTTATTGTAAACTGTCTTGCACAGAGAATTGGCCTCAGTCCATTTTATAGTGCACTATGTATATGGACCACATCTAGCTTCTAACAAAAGATCACTGAATGTGAGCTGTAGAACAGAAAGAAATCCTAAAGAAGAAATACCAGATTACTACTTTTCCCTTTTCATGCTGGGGGACTCTCACCAGATTTTTGCAGTGCCTAAGAGTGATATCACTTGAGGGTGTAAAGCTCCACTGCAGGGGAAGAGCGCTTATTCTAAAACTGAACTCTTTAGGTTATGCTGAAGTCCTCCAGCACTGAGAATAAAAATGAAGACCTAACATCGCACACACAGATTAACTGAAAATACATGCAAGGGAATCTTAAAAGGCCTTTTTATATCAAATGGTTGTAAAAGGCACAACTTGTATTTGCTGTTCAGTTGCACTTTAAGAATATAACTTGCATATCAGATACTGTTTTTTTTACTATCTGAATATTTTTAATTCAAATTTTATATTTTTAAAGCTGAAGAAGGGTCTTGTGACCACAAGATTCCTTATTTGTATCAGAATCCAAGTAGGATGTTCTAGCTCCTCGTGCTATCCATGCAGGCAGCAGCACATGACTCAGCCATGTGCATTCAATGACGTGTGTCCGTACTGCAGATGAGGCAAGTGAGAAGGCCCTCAGCTTCTGAGAAGGGGGCACGCAAGGGTATCAGCATGCGTGCCCCGATGTGATGGGGTCCATACCAGGGGCTGGCCGCTTCCTCCGTGCAGCGGGAGGAGAGCTGAGCTTGGTACCCAACCTGTGTTTGTTTTTAAATGGGCACGCTGAGGATGGGGCAAGCACGTCCTTCCCCTAAGGGGAAAGGAGAGGACACCACCTCCTGGAAACACCCAGGAGGCAAATGGGGCTGGGGGAGTGAGGACTGCCAAAACAACCAATCTGCTGTTTTCACAGTACAATTTTTTTTTTTAACTGTTCTGTTCCTTTTACCGTCTTTTCATTAAAACTCACAAATGGCTGTAAAATCCTGAGCTTCAGAGAACTATGCATGGGGAGATGACAAGAGTATCTTTCAGCTCCAACTTTCAGTTAACCAAAACCCCATGGTCTCGCTAGGGCATGTTACAAACCGCATTGCTGAACATATTTTAGAGCAAACTGCAAGTTTTAAAAGTCTGTCTTACTCTCTATCTGTCCCTGCATTTTATGTAAATATTTGTTTGTATGTAAAGACACCAGTGGGTCCTTGGGTTACCCCTGCGGTCAAGAACCTGAGTTTTGTGCAACGCCTAGGCCTCTACTAGAACACGGTGCTTGCATAGACCTAGTCACCACGTTTGTGTGCACTCTGGTGGTTTTTAATATTTTTATACATCCTAATCCTGAACATTATGAAGTATTATAAGTGTTCTAGACTGCATGATCTAGAGCAGCCAGCAGTTCCATTTTCTTAGCAGCTGTTCCTAAAATGTTCACAGCTACACCTTGTTCGGTTAACATTCTTTTAAGATGAGTTTTCAATTAAATGTTTACACCAAGCACCAGTGGATAAGAAAGGTGTTGCATTATAAAATCTCCTGTGTACAAACTGAAAAGCCACAATATGGCTGTATGGGAATCTAAATCATCACTGTCTGCAATAAAGAGAACTCTTAAAGCATACTAAAAACCAGCCTGTATATAGTTGACAGAGAGAGATGCTTGCTCTTGACTGTTGCAAACTAACAGAGATTAGAAGCTTTCCAAAAGTCTCCACTTTTGGATTGCTCCAGAGTACTGCTATAGGCAGGGTAGTGGGCAGATGAGGATGTCATTGAAAGTAGATGTGAAGGGGAGGATGCCAAGTTCTGATGGCATCATGGTAATTTAAATATTCTCTATATCTGTGCGTGCATGCGTGTGTGTGTGAAGTCTGTTCCAGGTGAAGGGATCTGCTTTGGCATCTTCCCTTTTGAATGAAAGTAAACTCTGATATTCAGATTGGTCAAGGATTTTATGGTTGGCATGTATGGAGTGTTAACAGAAAAGCGTATACCCTACCTGTAGAAAACAAAACCTCTGTTCCAGCCTGTTTTCTTCTGTTTGGTTGTGTTTTATCATTTGTTTTTATGCACACTTGCTTCGTTGGTGTTGAGATTTTAGCACCTCAGATGGCCAACTGAACTAAAAAAAAAAAATAAAGTCATTAATTATTTTTTCTTTTTGTTGCTGGAGTTACCATTTGTTTCCCTTGCGTTCACTCTCACAGTTGATAATTGAAGAGGAAGCCAGGAGCTGATGGAAGGTGATCTTCAGATGAGATAAAAAGACAGGTGTTAGAGGGCTTGACTTTGTTTTTTCTGTTGTTGGAACACTTTGGGCCCATCTGAAGTACCTGAAATACAAACAAACTGATCTTGACACAGCCCCAGTACATGGCCCTTCTTTCTCCAATTTTACATTGCTTCTTCTATGAAAAGAAATTACAATAAATAGCTAAAAAGGGGTGAAGGTAATCAAAATTCAATTGCAGGAACTAGGATTTAGTTTCAGTAGTTGTAGTTCACTTCCATAGCCTACAGTACTGGCACGAGCTCTGGTACAGCAGAGTTTAGGAAAACAAGGCATGAGTGACATCAACACCTCTCCATTGACTTTCCACACTGTTTTAAGCCTCCACCACTGCACAGCCACGTTTCATCTGCACTGGGGCAGCTCAGGAAGGTTAGCTAAGCTGTACGCTGCTCCAGCAGTCCCTTCAACAGCCTGGAAGGATTCAGAGGGTAAACCTCACCAGCACGTGTCAAGAAAAGCTGTCTCATCTGGGTATCTCCTGTTTGAAAAGAACAGATGTTCAGCTCAAGTGCTGGGTGTTGCATCCAGTAAACGCCAGGAGCTTAAAGCCCAGAGGAATTGCATCCAGTCAGCAGCACTGCTGTCATCAAGTATGTGAGGCAAATCATAAGACTTGTGCCTTTTATTCAACCGACAGAGAACGCACAGGATGTTATGGGAAACCCCAGCCGGGGAAAACCAAAACGATGAATCTTACTTTCCTGCCCACCCAACCATCTTCAAAACAAAGGACAAACTCTGGCATTTGTGAAGTGGTTGTTTTAAAGCAGGCCCGCTACGGCAGCAGGAAGGGGATGATGGGCCTTGGGGTTTCCTCTTTCGCTGCGCGCGGCCTGGAGGCCAGGGATGGCAGGCTGTGCTGCAGGGGACAGGAGTGACACAGCGCTCTCCTTCATCTGTGCGGCTTGGTAGATGGGCAGTTCTCTGGGGACATTTCAAACCTTGCAGTTGTTCCCGTCTTGTTTTGGTCTCTTGCTTTCAAAAATGAGAGAAAGCTGCAGTTACCTGGGAGGGACCTCTGGTGTCAGAAGGCCATGATTATTTCTAGTCTGCACGGGTCTCTCCCACGGTGCCAAAAAATAAGTGGGTATATGGGAAGTGACCACTGGACTCCCAGACACAGGAGATCAGCTCCCATTCATAGCTTGCGCCAGCCTTGCAACGCTTCATCCTTGCCTTTCTAGTTACACTGCAGACTTGATAGCTCAGGGGATTCCCTTCAGACTGTGCTTATCGAGCACCCCCAAAGGATGTCTGATCTCAGTCAGATAGCCACAGGTGCTGCTGGTTTATAAACTATGAGCGGAACAGCCAGTCCCATAGAGAGACCGCCCTGTACTGCTTCAGCAAAGAGCTACGCTGACCCTAGAGGGCCCCGAGATGAGCAGGGTCATGTTTCCTGTACAGATTAGCCACGTGCGGGTAGGAAATAACACCAGAAAAAGGCCTTCCAACAAAGCAATCCTGTCTCAGGAGCCCGGCCTGGTGGCAGCTGTTGCTTTCGGTTTCCATGGCTGATGAAAGCAGGCCTCGGGAGCCCCTGACCCTTCCGCACGTGGCACTTCATTCGCTCAAAGCTGCCTCTCCCGCCCCGCGCCGCTCCCCTTTGCGCAGAGAGAGAGGGGCTGGTGGCTGGGCAGAGAGCGGGACCCCTCCCCAGCTCCCGGGGTTCGGCGGGGGTACGCAACGGGAAGGCAGCTACCGCGGTAGGAGTGTGGGAGTGCCGCTGGCTCCAAGGAGCAGCGTGGGAAGAAAGATCTTCAATGGGTTCATTAAAAACATACAAAGCCGAGGTTTGGCAGCGCCTCTTTTCGGCAGCAGCAGATAGAGCTCACGCAATACAGCTACTTGGCCTGGATAAAGGCAAAGATCCCGTTTCTTTCCACTTCTGTGAATTTTTCTCTATATTATGTAACTTGCCAGGAAAAAATATCTAGAGGGGAGTTGTGCCTAATACTAAGAGAGAACAGCAGGTGAAAAACCTGGCATTCTGGCTTCCCTGGGGCTGAACAGTTTACGAAAATGATGCTGCGACAGCAATTGCACTTTTAAGTCTTGTGTATAGGAGAATGCAAACCTAATCCTCCCAGGATGTTACTTGGCCGCACGTCTTTCCAGGAAAGGAGACTGGAGATTCACTTTAAGACTTCAAGCAGGGCCTGAGCATGTCTTCCTCCTCTAAATCTTAAGCATCCGCAGCAGCGGAGCTGTTACCAGAGAGAAGGATCCTACCAGTGGCAACGGGTGAAACCAACAGTGCTGGCATGTGGGTGCTCAACCGCATCCTCCCAGGGAGCTGGAGAGAGGGAGGGGGCCTCCTGCTTCGTGTTAAGAGACAGCACTTGATGGAAACGATGAAGTTGCCTCCTTCCTCTTACACAGCACTCAAAATAAGAAAAAAAACCCTGTCCAAACCAAACCTCATAAAAAGTACCGTTTCTCTTGGCATGTTTTCAGTAGTGTAAATGCCTGTAGACAGCAAGGGAATGAGTAAACAAGGATTTCCAAACTTGCCGAGTACGTGGTGCTTTTCTGAATGTCTCACATATGGTAACCACGTGGTTTCTTGTAAGTAAAAGATAAGATCACATCTCTTTAATATTTCGTATAAAAATATAAGAAATAATCCAAATTACTCAGATACCAGAAGCCAAAAGGTACACAGATTTCTCAGAAGAAATATATATCTACTCTGGATAAGAAGAAAGAGAGAATATGAGTTTTGCCTACTTGGGGCTAGCAGTGCTTCCTTTCTAAGACCAAGTTAAGCCTTGGAATTGGTTATCCTTGGAATTTGGAAAAGTTACCAGATGCCAGATACGTACACGTCCAGTTTCATTTCCCTACATTATTCTCTGCATGAAGCCGTCCAAGGGGTGGGCAAGCGCGTTACTCAAACCTGAACCAGACTTGGTTTGGTCTTGATTTTGCAGAAACTCTGAAAACACTCCGGGACGAGCCCTTCCTGACTACACAGCGCTCGCGTGCCCTGTGTAGCAAAACAAAGGCTGAACGTGGTGTGGTGACTCAGCACGTTAGGAAGGGGAAAGATCGTAACAGCAAAACCGTATTAAAAAGAAATAAGCTTTACTTAAAACGATGTTGAAACTCTAAGACTGTATTAAATAAAAATTAGCTTAAGTAAAACTGTATTTAAACTGCAGAACTACGTTTAACGCACTGTACGTGGGCGTAAACGCATATAAATAGGACGCGAGATTTCGACCGAGAGGCGAAAGGCTTGAAGCCACCCAAGTCGCAGAGCCGGCGGCGGCGCCCGAAGGCCCGGGGCTGCTTTACCGCGAAGCCGCCGCGTCTGCGCCAGCGGGCGCCCGGAGCCCGGCGGGGCGGATCTCCCGGCGGCGCCCGGGCCCTGACCGCGCTCTCCGCCC